>PVIU01016070.1:0-46151 GCA_004026605.1 Ondatra zibethicus
GGTGCCCTGCCCTGTTGGAAGTCCAAGGCCCACCCCATCCCTCCTGGCCTAGGAAGGAGTGCATTCAAAAAGACTCGGTTCTCAAAAAGTTAATACATGCAGAAGAGATAGGTCCTGGTGTCATTGTTTGTGGGTTCTCCATCTGCCAACTTTCGCCGCCACATTCAGAGAGTCTGGTTTGATCATATGCTCATTCAGTGGTTCTTATCTGGGGTCATTCTTACAGATTCCTGGGAATTTCCCTGGTGTCAGGTTTCACGCTAGCCCCATAAGGGCTCACTCAATCAAAATATCTCTTTCCTTGCTCTCCCTCTTTGTCCTTCTCCCATCTCAACCAATCTGTGCCCTCATGTTCTCCTCCTCCCTCCCTTTTTCCCCTTTTCTTCCCCTTCTGCTATTAACCACATATTCCCAATTTTCTAAGGAAATCTTGTCTAATTCTTTTCCCCAGGTGGGTTTATGTATGTCTCTTGGGGTTCTCCTTGTTACCTAGCTTCTCTGGGATCATGGACTGGTTTTCTTTTAATATCCATTTATGAGTGAGTACATACCATGTTTGTCTTTCTGGGTCTGGGTTACCTCACTCAGAATGTTTTTTTCTAGTTCCATCCATTTGCATGCCAATTTCAAGATGTCATTGTTTTTTACCACTGAGTAGTACTCCATTGTGTAAATGTAACTTTTTTTTTTAATCTGTTCTTTGGTTGAGGGGCACCTAGTTTGTGCCCAGGTTCTGGCTATTACAAATAATGCTGCTAGGAACACAGTTGAGCAAATGCCCAAAAGTGGTATTGCTGGGTATTGAGGTAGATTGATTCCCAATTTTCTGAGAAACTGCCGTACTGATTTCCAAAGTGGCTGTACAAGTTTGTACTCCCACCAGCAATGGAGGAGTGTTCCCCTTACTTGCATCCTTTCCAGCATAAGCTGTCATCAGTGTTTTTGATCTTAGCCATTCTGCCAGGTGTAAGATGGTATCTCAGAGTTGTTTTTGTATTTCCCTGATGGCTAAGGGTGTTAGAGCAGTTCCTTAAGTGTCTTTCAATCATTTGCAATTCTTCTGTTGAGAATTCTCTATTTAGATCTGTACTCCATTTTTTTGATTGGATTGTTTGGTATTTTGATGTCAAGTTTCTTGAGTTCTTTATATATTTTGGAGATCAGCCCTCTGTCTGATGTGGGATTAGTGAAGTTCTTTTCCCATTCTGTAAATTGCCGTTTTGTTTTATTGACTGTGTTCTTTGCCTTACAGAAGCTTCTTAGTTTCAGGAGGTCCCACTTATTAATTGTTGCTCTCAGTGTCTATGCTACTCTTGTTATATTTAGGAAGTGGTCTCCTGTGCCCATGTGTTCAAGGCCACTTTCCACTTTCTCTTCAGTGAGGTTCAGTGTGGTTGTATTTATGTTGAGGTCTTTGATTCATTTGGGCTGGAGTTTTGTGCATCAGGATAGATAAGGATCTATTTGCATTCTTCTACATGTCAACATCCAGTTATGCCAGCACTGTTTGCTGAAGATGCTTTCTTTTTTCCAATGTATAATTTTAGCTTCTTTGTCAAAAATTAGGTGTTCATATTAATAACAGGGTCTTCAGTTAGATTCCATTGGTCTTTCTGTCTGTTTTTATGCCAATACCAAACTGTTTTCATTACTCTATCTCTGTAGTCGAGCTTAAAGTCAGGGACTGTGATGCCTATCTTGTACAGAATTGTTTTGACTATCCTGGGTTTTTTTGTTTTTCCATATGAAGTTAAATGTTGTTCTTTTGATGTCTGTGAAGACTTGTGTTGGGATTTTGATGAGGATTGCATTGAATCTATAGATTGCTTTTGGTAAGATTGCAGTTTTTATTATGTTGATCCTGCCTATCCAAGGACATGAGAGATCTCTCCATTTTCTGATATCTCCTTCAGTTTCTTTCTTCAAAGACTGAAAGTTCTTGTCATACAGGTCTTTCATTTCTTTTCTTAGCATTATCCCAAGTTATTTTATGTTGTTTGTGGCTATTGTGAAGGGTGATGTTTCTCTGATTTTTTCTCAGTCCTTTTATCATTTGTATATAGGAGAACTACTGATTTTTTGGAGTTGACTTTTGTATCCTGCCATATTACTGAAGGTGTTTATCAGTTGTAAGCATTCTCTGGTAGAATTTTTCGGGTCACTTATATATACTATCATATCATCTTCAAGTAGCAATTTTTTTTTCTTTCCAGTTTGTATCCCCTTTTTTCATTTACATGTGTGGATGCTCTTGTATTTGGGGCATAGATATTCAGAATTGAGACTTCATCTTTATGGATTTTTCTTGTGATTAGTATGAAGTGTCCTTCTTCATCCCTTTTGATTGATTTTACTTTGATGTTTGTTTTGTTAGATATTAGTATAGATATACCTGCTTGTTTCTTAGTTTTATTTGATTGGAAAATCTTTTCCCAACCCTTTCTTCTGAGGTAATGTCTATCTTTGACATTGAGATGTGTTTCTTGTATGCAGCAGAAGAATGGATTCTATTTTTGTATTCATTCTGTCAACATGTGTCTTTTTATAGGAGAATTGAGCCCATTGATATTAAGATATATTAATAACCAGTGGTTGTTTATTTTCCTCTTATTTTTTGGTGGTAGTGTTTGTGTGTTTCCCTTCTTTGGGGTTTGCTTGTGTAAGATGTGAGATTTTCTGTTGCCTGTGTTTTCATGGATGCAGCAAACTTCCTTGGGTTGGAGTTTTCCTCCTAGTACTTTCTGTATGATTGAATTTGTAGATAGGTATTGTTTAAATCTGATTTTGTCATGAAATACCTTGTTTTCTCTGTCTGTGGTGATCAAAAGCTTTGTTGGGTGTAGTAGTCTGTGCTTGCATCTGTGGTATCTTAGTATCTGCAGCACATCCATCCAGGACCTTCTGACTTTCAGAGCTCTATTTGAGAAGTCGGGTGTAATTCTGATAGATTTACTTTTGTATGTTACTTGGCCTTTTTCCTTTGCAGCTCCTAATATTATTTTTTTTTATTTTGAATGTTTAGTGTTTTGATTATTATATGGTGAGGAGTCTTTTTTTTCTGGTCCAGTTTATTTGGTGTTCTGTCAGCTTCTTGCATCTTAATAAGGATATCCTTCTTCAGGTTGGGAAAGTTTTTTTCTATGACTTGTTGAATATATTTTCTGTGCCTTTGATCTGGATGGAGTTCTTCTTCTTCTATCCCCATTATTATAAGGTGTAGTTTTTTCATGGTATCCCAGATTTCCTGGATGTTTTGTGTTAAGGATTTGTTGGATTTAACATTTTCATTGACCAATGGATCTATTTCTTCTATCATATTTTCAACTTCTGAGATTCTTTCTTCCATCTCTTGTAATCTGTTGGTTATGCTTGTATCTGTAGTTTATGTTCATTTACCCAGAATTTCCATTTCCAGAATTCCGTCCGTTTCTGTTTTCTTTATTGACTCTATTTCAGTTTTCAAGTCTTGAACTGTTTGCTTCACCTGTTTGTTTTTTCCTGATTTTCTTGTCTTTCTTTAAGAGATCTCCGATTTTTTTGTTTCTTTCCTTCCATTTCTTTAAGGGAATTTTTCATTTCCACATTAAGGGTCTCTATTACCTTCATAAAGTTATATTTAAGGTCATTTTCTTCTGCTTCTTCTGGGTTAGAGTGTTCAGGTCTTTCTGTTGAAGAACCACTAGGTTCTGGTCGTGCCATATTGCTCTTTATGGTGTTGGATGTGTTCTTATACTGCCATCTGCCCATCTCTTCTTCCAGTGGGTGCAGGTGGGACCTGTGTTTTATGGAGTCCATCTCCCTACAGTTGTTTAAGGTGGGACTTGTGGATTAGGTGGTTGTTCTTCCTCCAGGTGCAGGCAGGTTTGTGTATCTAGTGGACACTGATATGGTTCTGGGGCTCCTCCAGATGTAGACAGGGCCAAGGCTGTCTTCATAGGCAGTCAGGGCCAAAGCTCTGGTGGTCAAAGATGTGGTGGGGAATGGTTACACATGTGGGGAGGCTGCTCCAGGGTCTCTGGGATTTATGGGTGGGTGTGGGACATGGGATGTCCCTCCCAGGGCTAGGGCTAGAGAGCAGAGCCCTCTAACCTGGAACCCAGACAATCACCTCTCCAGGGGCAGTCTGGGCCAACGCTCTGGTGGTAACAGATGCCTACATTGACTTTTAGATTACAGAGATGACCCATGAAAGTATAGTCTCTCTTTCTCTTTTATTGTTATGCCCTATCCTCTGTCCTCCCCTGCTTTCTGCTTTTTTCCTCTTCTGGTTACTCAGTCTATGGTGTTTAGTCTCTCTTCATGAGATCTTTTTTCCAAATGAATTCTATACTTCTTTTCTCTGAACTTGTGATGGCAAAGTAGTTCAGAAAGCATCCTGATGAAAAATGTCTGCTAGGTATTTCTTGGCTTCCAAACATAATACGGGCAGCTTCAATTGAATCTCTGAATACAGAAGCTGAGTCTCTCTAGCTAATCATTTATGGTTCACTCCCTGCAGAAAAATGCATGGTACATTTTAATGACTTCAGATCCATCTAATGCTTAGAAATGAACCCCAGTTTCTTCATTTATTTGCTAATACCAAGAAACTGCTTTGTGTGAAGTGGCAATTAGAAGGATTTTGAAAGTGGAAAATGGCCCAAATAATGAGTAATAAACATACCTAAATTCCTACAAGCCTCTATCATATTCTTTTTGTTCAGACTATTTTGTTCATCTGTTTTGAAAGGCTCCTTAAGAGAAAAATAAATGAGGAATATGTACAAGGGTGAGTGAGAGCAAGTTTTTGTATATGCGTTTGTCCTCTATGGCGAATGTGTGAACAGCAAGACTGGAGTGGAGTAATATTCTTCTGTGTTTATAAGCAGTGTAGGAGAATCATAGTCTATTTGTTTCTTTGGGGTGGAGGGAAGAAATTAATTCTCTCTGTGTTCAGTTTCTCTTGTATAAGACTATGCTTATATAGCATCAAAGGAACATTTATCAGATTAGATAAGTTTGTGTACAGGTTTTTTTTTGTTATTAGACAAGGTCTTGAAATGTAGTTAGGCTGGTTTCACACTAAGGTCCTTCTGCCTGAGCCTCCTAGGCATGCCAGGACACTAACCTTAGCTAGCTTTCCTTAGTGAGTCTTTTTAAAACAGAGAAAGTAGACTCAGTCAGACTCTTTGCGGGGAAGGGAAGGTTAGCATCTGCTTGTTGAAGCTGCAGTGGCATCACTTACTTTAAATCAGAAACTTTCTTTTTTGTGTAATAGTGTCCCCTTATGCTTGAGGAGATGAACTTCCATCACTCATTTTACATTCTCAGAGACCCCCTTTTTCCTGAAGCAAAGTTTGTTAAATAAGAGAAAGATCATGTTTAAATCAGATCCTGGTGTTTCTCAAAAATTTTCATGATCAAAAATGTGAATTCTTTTCTTCCTAACTGTGATATAGTCCAAGACTATCCTAAACCCTCAAATTTTCTTCAAGAAGAAGTGTCTTTGTAGATATAAGATAATTTTCAGGTGCTATTTATCTCATTTATACATGTACTTTTCTTAACCTGTATTCTCTTCTGTCCTTGAGTCATTTTTGTTCTTTACAAGTAGCTTGTGTGATGACCGCTGATGCATGTATCTTATGTAAATGCCGGTTAACAAATATTCTATATATGAAGATTGGAATGTATTGGCTTGCCTTAAACTGTAATTGTCTTTGTGAATGTGAAATGGTAGTAGCGTGCAGCACTAATATCCCTTTTAATAGCTACTGTTTGTTTTGTTAAAAAATGCTTGTGTTTCTTACCTTATATGATGTTCTTTAGGGCCATAAATTGTAGCTGCACCATCTAAAATTTTATCAGCTGTGGCTTCTTGAGAAAATCCTGAGTTTTTGGCTGGTGGGAAGCATTCACTTTGCTCTTGGAACTGTTCAGACAATTAGGCAGTTGCTGTCCTTGGTGATGAAGTGATTTCCTATGAATTCTTAACATTAGACACAAAGCAGGGATGTGCCCTGTGTACTGTTTGTGGTCACTGCTGGTGTCTTCCTAGGTCTATTTGAACTTGTAGAAAATTACAGACTCCAGGGTCTTAATGTCTTGAGTTCCTGACTGCCAGGCAAAGGAAATGTTTAACTATTTTAATCATGTTGTTGTAGCCCCAAAGCAAGCCCTTATAAGAGGAAATGACAGCGGTCCACCACAAAGTTATCTCTTATCAGTTCCAGTCTCTGTGGATAATGATTTGTCAAATTTGGACATGTGTAAAATGCAAGGGCTCCATTATTTACTTTGGAAAGGAAAAATTAGATGACGCTGATAAAAGAGTCATGGCTTTTGTTAGGAGACAGAAACCATTAGAGACAGCCATTGTTAGCTTAGGAACGTGTCCTTGGTCCCCTCCCTGATGAAACCTAAGTCTGCTTGAGTCATTCTTTGCCACTTAAAGGGAGAGGAGGCAAAGGAGGGGATGAAAATATGAAGCCTGCTCTGCCAGAGCAGAATAAAGAGCAGAATGTGGACCTTAAAGCAGACAGGTTGCTGCCAGTGTACCAGGGCAGCTGCTTTTGTCCCAGAGATTTGGAAACTACATTCCATCTTGCAGAAGGGTGACATTCCTTCATGCAGTGCTTGTTGCTTTTCTCCTCTTGCTTTCTGTAGATGTAAGTGATTCTTTTTCATTAGTAGAAGCAGAGAAAACACATCCAGCTCAAAGAAACATGAGTCAGTGCATACTTGTCATGCTTCTCTCCTCACAGCACTCTCTGCTTCCTCACAATGCTCACTCCTAGTGTGCTCTCAGAGGGGAGCAGGGAGGAAGAAGGGTTTCTAAATATTGGGATGTTTGTGGAGGGAGGGAGAGTTGATGAGCTGGAGCCTCTTTTTGTTCCTTTAGTTTTCTCTTTGTGGTGCTTTCAAAGCAGACAGTAGTGCTTGTACTCAGGAGAATTTATCTGTCTTGTTAGGTTTAGGGCATAAAAATAGTAGATCTAGTACCTATCCATCAGGACACTGTAAATAGTCAGAAGATAGACTTGCTGCCAATGACAGGAAAGAACTTTTTCACCTTTCAAGATACACCTTTTAGAAAACATTAGTGGAGATAGACCAATCCTAATCTATTAGCAACAAAATGCCTTTCCTGGTTGCTAAGGGGCTATAAACATATTTGTCACAGCTCCCTAGGGAAATGCCCCTTACTATTGATGCTTATTCTGTAAGGATGGCTCTGACAAGTCAATGGGCCAAAGTTCAGTCTGAGGAATGGCTTTCAGTGGTCTCCTTTTTGAGAGAAACTACTCTGTGGTTTTGGCTCTGTGACAAAAGTGAACCTAAATAAACAAACTGTGTGAGGAACCTGTGAAACAAGGCTGTGGTTGAATTTGCTGGTCAAAATTAGGAAAGAAAAGTTCTCTATACCTTTTATACATATCAGTAACCACAGTTATTCTAAATAAATAATTTCATTTTCTGTATAGATTCTTTTTTACTCTACCTATTTCCTTTGTCATGGTGTATACATTGTTTTTTTATGTAGTTTAAATACTATTTTAAATCTTTAAAATTTTTTCTTTTGATGTTGTGTTTTATATAGCTTTAAATTCTTGTTTTCTGGCAAAATAAATTTCCTTAAACCTTTCATGCTGCCTTCATATGGAGGGGATTTGTCACTTGGCATAAGAGACCTCATGACACAGAGTCTTTTGGCTCCCAGAGCAGCTCTTTTGCCTGCAGAGGCCTCAGCACTCTTAAAGCCTAAATAGGGAGACCTAAAATTTGCCTGGCAGAGCGAAACAAAAGGTAGAGTGCCTGGTGGTTACTGCCAGGGAGCAGTGCAATACGATCTGTAGGACAAAGACCATTTTCATTATGAGAAGAGTCTTGGTTAGAGAAGCTGTGTCCTGAAGAAGAGATAGTGTTTGCTTTATGAAAGAAAGGGAATCAGCACTGTAACCATGAGTCAGCCTAACTCAGCGTAGATGCATCCACTGCTTTTGTGCTGGTGTTTTACATAGTTACCATTGTGACAGGAAAAACCAGCTAGATCTTTGTTGTACTTTTGTATTTTTCTTATTTTTGTTTCATTTTGTTTAACGTGTATTTGCAGGTCCCTTTTTATTCTTGTTGAATTTGTGTATGACAAGTGATAGTTTCCTTTCTCACTTAAGGAAATTTAGATCAAAGTTCATTCCTTGTCAAGTCACCTAGCAAATTCATATTAGTTCTGAAAATTGATTTCAGTTCTTACCTGATTTTTACTTTTTATTTTGATGTTTAAGTTTAGTCAATGCATCATTCATTATTCACTTTAAAGTCTGTAGAGTAACTTTTTGGTTTGGCTTTTCCACTTGTCACTCACTTTTAATACAGTGTACCCTCCTTTTGTATCAGTTCTGTATTTTGATGAAAAAGACAAGCATTTTAATACCTACTCCCTTTAATAACTGTCTGGCCATTAAAAATAGTCATCTTGTATAGTATGTTTGTCTTTAACCACTCAAACGTGACTTTTATGTAATCTCTGTGCATTTTAGAAGGTGACTCAAGTCCCCAAAGTCACAGCCCCACTTTTATACTTTGTCTCATGATCCTTGGCTCAGGGCTCAGTGTCTCTGAAGACATTGAAAGCAGTTTCTCTTCTCATCTCTCTGGGACTGTGCCACCTGGACCCTATCAGTACAGCTTGTGACTAGAATAAAAGCTAAGCTTTTGGGAGCATTCCCCTTCTGTCTGTCTGTCTGTCTGTCTGTCTGTCTGTCTGTCTGTCTGTCTGTCTGTCTCTCTTTCTCTCTCTGTTTCTCTCTCTCTCTCTGTCTCTTTCTGTGTCTGTCTCTCTCTGTCTCCGCCTCTCTTTCTCTGTGGTATTTTTGGACAGAATTTCATCTACCTAAAAATGACCATGAACTCTTAATGCTCCTGCCTCCTCCTAAGTTTTAGAATTACATTACAGATATGTGTCTTGCTTGGGAATGTGACTTTTTTTTTAAACGGTTTTTCTTTTTTATTTATACATACGTATGTGTGTCTCTGTGTATGTATGCCACCTGTGTGTGGGTGTTCATGGAAGCTAGAAGAGGGTGTTGGTTTTCTTGGAACTGAGATTACAAGTTATCGTGAGATATATCTTGTGGTACTGGGAACTGAACTCAGGTCCTCTGAAAGAGCAGCAAGCACTCTTAATTGCTGAGCCATCTCTGTAATCTGAGAACATTATTCTTATGTTTATTTTGAATTTCCCTCTTAGAATATAGAACTGGCTTTGAAAGCAGATCACTGTTTGAGTAGTAAAAGTTAATACAGTTTTTCAATAATACTTTTATTTGATATTTTTGTAATTGTATGCTTCTAGGTACCTGGGGCTCAAGACTTGGTGGATTTCTCTCCTGTATATCGGTGTCTGCACATATATTCTGTTCTGGTGAGTCTTTATATGACCTTCCTAATAAAGATATGTATTGAACCCAAAATTCTGATTTGTTACTGGTTTTAATTTGTTTTTAAGCAAATTTTGTTTGATGAGTATTAACTCTTGCTTGAATCTTGTTTATATTTGCCTTGTAAAATGCTATATAGCCGATGACAGCTCAAACAGCTATCAGTAGATTGTAGGTTATAAGCAGAATAGTTACATGTATTCAGATTGCTTTGTTTCTAAGTTGACATATTCAACCTAGAATGACTTGCTTTTTATACATTAAAGTGTTTATGGAAAGTATTTACATTTTTAAAAATTCATTTTCTATAAAACAGTAGTAAAATAAATTTTTTAAAAGGGCAATTCTGTGATATTAATAGAGTCCTAGGAAGTGGCAGTGTCCCTACTGTGTCCATGCGCCTGCATACAGAGCTATAGGCAGACAGACCCTGGTGGGTCCTGAGTACAGTGTTCATATATTTGCATTTCTCTGAGAGGTAGTATAAAACTGTGCCTTTCTTTATAGATGAATTAACCACTTCCTACCCATTTCTAAACCTTGGTTAGTATTTTATTTTGGGTTTCTTTATTTTTCTTGGAAAGAGGAATTTTAGAAATTCCTTCTGTGTAGTTGATATTGACAGTTTAGGATATTGTAAATATCTATACAGTTTGTCTCTGTACTACAAACTGTGTTTATGTTCCTTGAAATGTACATCTTTCCATTTGAGGTAATCAGGACCATCAGTTTTAAACTTATAGTTCATAATGTTTGAGCTCCCATAAAACAACCAAAAATAAACCTAAACTAACACACAAACAAGCAACTATCCCGCCAACCTCAAACCAGCACTCTCCAAAGCCTCCTGTTCCAGAATGACAGTATTCTCCTTGCATTATCTTCAGTGTTTATCATTCACACTGTGCTGATTACTCATTAGTGTCTCTTCTGTATGAAATGGATTGGGGCATGTCTGTTATGTCTAGGTAAATGTGGATTTGTGCTTTAAATGGTTGCAGTGTGCCAGGATGGAAGTGCATTCTTGGGATGACAGTAATGTGGCAGTGCTGTTTTACCACTGTGTGCTGTCTTTTATAAGCTTTGTTACATTTTTATGAAAACAGAACAAATCTGCCTCAAGTGGGAATTCTAACAGAGTAGTAAAATCACTTACATTTACTACCTATGTGTGTTAGGGTGGTCTAGCACATTCATGCATGAATTAGGATAATAATTTCCTGCTTAATGTTATTATTGACAGTGAAATAATGCCAACTCAGACCTTAGCAAATGATTGGCACTTAGTAAATGGCAGTTGTCTGGTTAGATGATGTTGTTTTCAATGCTGATGTATAGATGCTGTACTAGTGTTTGCAGAAGCATACACTATGAAATATAGACATGTGTATAGGAGGTCTAGACTTTTATTAACAAACAAATTAACAAGATGTTTTTCTTAATTAACAATGTATTTCTTAACTAACAATGAGCATATAGGCTTAACTTATATGAGAACTAGAGTCTGTTGGTTTAGACATGATCAAATGAGAAAATTGTCTAATTGGAATAGGATTTTACACATTAGGATTTGAAATGGTGACATATTTGATACGCACAAATTTTCTATAAAAATGTCTAAGGCACTGTTTCCTTGCTGTGGTTTAGAAATTCACAGCTGATGGTAGGAGTAACTCAGCTCTAGTTTTTTGGAATATATCTTTATAATTTAGACACTCCTGTTTTAGATTTATGGGGACTCTGAGTAAAAGCCAACACCAGTTTTACTAAAGGATGGTGAGATAATGTGTAATCTAGTGCTGAATTCATTGAGCTGAGACTATAATCTTGTCATTACATAAAACTGTGTTCAAGTCAGCTGTGCATATTACTTCATGGTAAAGTACAGCTCCTCACAGTATTAACAAGAATATTTAAAAATGTTACTGAACATAAATATTTATTTACAATATTCTCATTTTCTAATATAGTTAATATTAATCTTAGGCCTGGAGAAAAAGAGGATTTGGGAACTGAAAAATGGAGAATAAGAACTTAAACTATATAGTACTGATTCCATCCATTCCCATATTGTCTTCATTTCTTCATTCTGATCAATCTAAAGTCCTCTCTTCTTTCTTGTCACTCTCGGAGTGTATCTTGCAGTACCTGGACTTTACTGATCGTTTTTACTTCTCATCCTTTAATCTAATTTTCTTCCTTTACATAATGGTTTTCTTCCTCTCTGGCAGCCTTTCTGATATTGCTGCCTACTTTGGTGTTTGTCAGCTCATCTTCTTTGTGCCCTTCACTGTTCCAGGGTTCTACCTGTACCACTGTTCTGTTTCTTGCTGTTGTTAAAAGATTCATGTGCCAGGACTGAGCATGGACTGCATACGCAGGTAGAGTATTTAACACTGTGTTTAACACTGTGGGAGGATCTGGGCTCAGTCTCCTCTAGTGACAACAGGAACAAGCAAACAACAAAGAAACCCACTGCACTCAACGTTATGGAGACTCCACAGGTGGTAGAAACTTAGTGTCTTGATGTGTTTCTCATACTTCACCAACCCTGCAGAGTCCTTCTGAAATTTTAGTGTTCTCGAAGCCACTAAAGAGTGTCTTAATCACCACACTCTTTGTCTTTCCTCAGTACCATATCTAGACCTATAAATTTTGTGAATATTATTGAATTTTATCTTATTCTCCCCACCATCGTATGGCCATTGCTTCCATTCATTTATTTATCATAGCTAGTGAAAGCAGTTACCTTAAGTATTCCCTTTACCCTTTATCTCAGACACGTAACTCCTGCCATAGTCCTAGTTCTGTGTCTAGCATGTATTACCTGCTTAATCTCACTGGTCATCTATTTTATAAGATGCAGAAATCTTGAAATCACAGTCCATGGCTCTTTAGAGGTCTTTCACATTTCTTGCTTCTCACCCCCTTGCTTTCAAATTCTGAAGCATGTTTTCATTGTCATCCTTTCTGAATACTAGTCCTTCTACCTCAATCACCACTCCCATTTCATTGCTTTTCTTTTTTTATTCTGTTTCATTTTAATTTTCTGATTCTTACTTATTTTATATCTGTACTTCAGCAAATTTTCCTAATATTGCTGACTGAGCTCAGCGGATCTGTTCTCCCTAGGGCCTGATGTGTATTTCTGTGTTTATTGCATTAACCATCATGTTTAGTTGCATTCTTCATCAGTAAATGGAAAGCCCTTTTAGGACAGGTATAGTGTTTCTTCTTCCTCCTCCTCCTCCTCTTCCCCTTCCTCCTCCTCCTCTTCTTCTTTTTCTTCTTCTTCTTCCTCTTCCTCCTTTTCTTCTTCCTCCTTCTTTTGCTTTACCACTTAGTATTAGCACTATATAATAGTCAGTGCTTGCTTTTTTAATGTAAAAGATAGCCACCCTTCTTTTAACCCTCAAGCAAATCCAATAATCTCATCTCAGGACATGCTATTCAATGTCAGGGCTTTATACAGGAGAAAACAGTTCTATTGGTGTTCAACAGAAGAGTCATAACACAAGTAACAAAAAGTTCTAATATTTTGTCATTTACAATAGTGTTTATCTGAACTTTTGGCCTGGAACATAACAAGGCACACTTTGAATAAACATGGCAATATTTATTATTTTTAGTGAAACCGACCTTCCATTCACCCCCCTTTATGGCTGTGCTGCTTATAAATTCCCAAAGGATTATTTGAAAAATCCTACTTATATCTGCCAGCCTTATCAGTAGGGCAGAAGTTCATGTATTGTAACAGGAGGTCAGATTTCGGTCATGGTCTTATAGATGGGGCCAAGCACCTGTAAATTTTTCCTTTGGTGACTAAAGTGAAGTACAATATCAAACAGGCAGTGAGACTTTTCTAGGAAGTGCTGAACTTTGGCAGGAAGGGCAAAGTTTGGTGGGTGGAGGGGAGGGAAGAAAGTGAACAAGGGTCAGATAGTGGTGGAGACGTGGGTCTTGATGTAATCATACAATGGAAGTGTGTGGGAGCAAAGGTAGATGCATTGTGTGGAATTGTTTTAAACAATTGATATGGTTTAAATCTTCAATTTACAACTTACAAACATACAGTTTAGAGATCGGCAGGTGAGGAAATAAAACGTCACAGTCATTAGAGAAAAAAATTAAAAAGGAAAAAACAAATTCAAAGTCCTCCTGTTAAGGAAGTGATGGATAATAATAACTGGGTTTGTTGTACATTGTGCATTGTTCCTGTAAAGATGGATGGACTGTCTGTCTAGTGAGTAATGAGTTTGCCTTGCATATTTTGTGAAACCTTTATTGACCCAAGGTTATCTGCCACGTTTATGAGTTCCAACTTTTAAATTAACTTCAGTACAGACAGTTTGCATATACTAAGCTCCTTTATATACTGAAGCATCTTTCTTAGACATCTTGAGGTTAGCTGTGCTAACCCATCCTATGAACAGCATGTAAGAAGATGCTTGGGTGTCATTAAGGGTGCAGAGATGAGCAAGCCTGTGAATATAGTCAGACCCCTACTTCCTGGGTTTCATTTACGATCTTCCCTCCTAGTGGCATTGTGGTCTCCAATGAACTGTATTATATGCTCATTAACAATTTAAATTCCCACATTAAAAATGTTGACAAAATGTACAACTTTGATTTATGTACTTTTTTGCCTGTGTGTTATCTTATAATAAAAAGTTTACTTTCTGGATTTCTGACATCTTTAGTTAACAATTATAGCAGTAATCCAGATGTTAATGCACACAGCAACCCTTTAGTATTACATGAATCTTAAGAAATGCAGTTCTGTCCTTCAAAAGCAATAGGAGACTGTAGTGGAATATAGGAGAGAGTATTGCTCTGTAAAGTAACATTACTAATGAGCTCTAGCAAGTGCAGTTTTCCTGGATAAGGTGAGTCTGAAAATTGAATGAAGTTGTGATGTCTTTAACCCAAGTGAAATGCTCATGTATACATTTAATTTTTTTTAAAATAGAGTTTATGTAGTCAAAGAGCCTTCATCTTGAACTCCTCTGCCTTGGCCTCTGTGCTAGATTATAGGCATATATCAGGATGCCGAACTGTACATATAACACTTGGATTAAACTGTCAGGCTTCTTCATCTCCTTGAGTCTTACCCACAGACCTCAGAAGAGCCCATCAGTGGTTGAATCAAGTTGCAGCTGTCTGCTGAGTACAAACCTGTGCCCTAGAATAGCAGTGCCAGGTCTTCTTCAGTACCCTGTGTGTTAAGCTCCCGGACAGCTTCTTGCCACCTTGGTTTTTCTTTAGATTCAGATGTCTTGTCCAGTCTAACTGTAAAAAATAATTTCAAAGTGACATTGTTACTGTATCATAAATCTCTTTTCCCCAGGCAGCCTTTATGTGTGAGAAGCTGATGACCTGTTTCTCTCAAGAATATGATCACCTTTGCAACTAAGCTAATAGTTGCTTTCTGACCACTTGTATTAGAAAGATTTAGAACAGAGGTTTATAAATAATGATGAGAACTGTTAGTAAGTAAATGTGTTAAGTTTCAGCATTTTTTTTTCAGGGACCCTGCTGTAATTAGAAGTGAATCAGCTTTAGGGTTACATTTATCCCATTTCTACCCCTGTGCTAGCAGCTGAGAATAAGGTAGAGTGGGATGAGGAGGAACTTTCTAGGAACATGCTTCTAACACTGTCCCATGCCTCTTCCTCACTTGGGTTAAGATAGTATGTGGCCTTCCAGTCTTATTCTGCAGATTTCATGTGGCCTATAGTGGTACCTGGGGAAATGACAAAACCACGGGCATGTACCAACCGGTAACAGCAAGGAAAGAATTGGGAGATGAAATAGATATCAGTATAAGCAGTTCCAAGTGACACATCTTCTTAAGTGTTAAATTTCTTAAGAAAATTTGTTAATGAACTTTGGTACAAGTTTATTGTTATGCTAAAATGCTTTGGAAAATAAATAATGGAAGAGTTCATGACACTATTGAAGTTTTAATGAATGAAACGATTAGTTTAGCAGTATCACATGTTCTTAACCTCTTGATTTTGTAAAAACCCCAAGACAGCAATAAGTGACAGATGAGGCTCAGCTCCCAACAAGTCATTTATAATACCACTTCTAAACTTAGGGAACATTGTGGATGAAAAGCATGTAAGAGCTGGAAGAAGGGCAGTGAAATCCCATCCTTTAGATACTACACAGGCAGTGTAGCCACTGACTCAAAGCAGCTGCTATTACTTGTTCTGGTCCTATACAAGACCAGACCCCTGAACAGCCAGTTGTGAATAGGGGAGAGGCTCGTGGAGCCGTACCTCTACTGCTGGACTGTAAGCTACTGATGGACTCTGGGAAAGGGAGAACTGTGTCTTTAGTTTTGTGTGCTCTGTCATACCCACCAGCTTTTAGTGGATTCTTCCAACCTCAAGGACACACAGAAGGCCCTAGTTAAAATCAGAGGAATACAAACAAAAAGATATGAATGCGGGAAAGAGATTAGTAGGATAGATGATGGGAGAGTAGGGGCCTGGGGCTGGGATGAGAGCAGTCAGAATGTGGTATATACATGTATGAAGTTATCAAAGAAGTTTAGGTGCTAAAATTATCTACTCTTCAGAGCTGTGTTTTCCTAAAGCTAGCATATGTGACTGATAATGCTGAAAGATATAAATATGATTAGAACAACTTTACAGAAAGCTTATAATGTAGTTGTTCTAGAGAAAAGCTACTTTGTAAGAGACCTGGAGAGTTGTTTCTTTAAAAAAAAATCTATCACATTTATTTGAAATATGTATGTTTCCTTTGGGAAGCAAGAAATGGGCATTGCACTTCTAAGAGCTTTCCTGGGAGCATGAGTAGAAGGGAAGTAAGTGCCATTTCCAAATCTTTTAGAACAACTTCGCTTTCGTCTGTTTATCTACTTGAACTTTATTTTTAAGAATTCTGGCGGGCTTTATAAACTTTAGACCCTATTCCACTTGGTTCACTTTGTAGTTATTTTATTTTAATTTTAATAGACTTTATTTTTCACTTTCAAAACATTCTTCTGCATTTCCATAGTATCTAAAACACAGAGGAGTTGCACCTTTAAGGAACCAACTTAGACAAGAAAGAGGTAGATGCTTTCTGCTTTTTTTCCCATTTATGAGCTTGAGTACATCTGAGTAGTAAGAACACATTTTCTGTATTTTTTCCTGTGAAAAATTTCCCTGAAAATTTAGCAGCTTAGAGTTTATTTCTGACATCTTGCAGATTCCTGTCACTCTCCTACTATATCTCAGGACCTCCAAGAGCCACTGACCTACCAGTGCCTGGTGGGGTTAGATAGGAGTAAACACTGCATAGATCATAGAGAAAGAGCTGAGGGCAAAATACTTTGTGCACTGCATTGATAAGGACACAGGAAGAGCATTTCTAGTGATAACTTTCCTGTAGTGTAGACTAATGGGCTCTGGTTCGTAGTAGCTGTAATCTGGTTTTTTATAATTGTCATAATGCTCTTTTAACCCAGTGACCTTATTACTCATGGGCATATCTATCACTTGGCTTTGAATAAAATAACAGACAAAGAAAAAGAAAAAAAGAAAAATGAGTTAAACCAAAAAAGCTTATTTGGAGATAATTAAACATCTCAAGGGTGCTCACTTGTGTGTTTTCATGTATGTTAAACAATGATCAGCTTTAGACAGAGCATTATGATAACTTTTCAGACTTGAACAAGGCACACAAGAAGTAATTCATTTTATATATGACACCTAATAATGCTAAATACAATTTAATCTTAGGCTTAATGTAAATTTAAATTGTAGTTTCTCATTATTTGCAGAATAAAGTAACTTTCTTACCTGGTCTGAGTAGTCTGTATTGGATCCTTGCCTTATCTCCCCCTTCACTTTTCCCCCTGAATGCAGTCGGAACTATCTCTCTTCCTTTGTGTTGTTATCATCATCGTCTGTATGTGTGTCTGTCTGTGTGTCATTGGTTTGGGTTTGTGCATAAGTGCATGTATGTGGAGGTCAGAGGCTGAAGTTTGTTGTGTTCCTCTATTGTTGTTTACCTTTTGAGACAGATTCTTTCACTGAATCTGGAGCTATTGGGTTGACCTGATAGGCCAGGTCTCCAAGGATCTACCTGTCCCTGCTTCCCTTGTGCTGGAACAGCCACATGCCACTATGCCAGACTGTGTGTGTATGTGTGAATGCTGGGCTCAAACTCAGATCCTCATGCTTATGAAGTAGGTACTTTACAGACTGAGTTGTCATCCCAGGCCCACTTTATAACTTTTGACAACTCTTTGAAATTATATTGCCTTTATACCATTACTCAAATTTGATATTTGTCTGCATCTCAGATGGTCAGTGAGAAATCTGACATTTTTTCTTCTTTTTCATATTCTATTGTTCCTTACTATGATCTATTTAGGTTTTGTCAGAGTTCTTTGAAAATTTTAAATTTAAAAAAATTTTCTTATGTTTACCATACCTAAGATCTCTTCTTCCTGGATAGTGGTTTTTATATTGCTGTGGTAGTTTTAATATCATGGGTGAGGGGTATCAATCACTGTAGCCAAAGCTTGTAATGTAACCCACAAAAGCACATAGGAGACAAAAGGAGCATCCTTTTGTCCTATGAGGAGTTAGTTTATTGAAGGAGTTATGTAAGTGACACCCATCACAATGGATCTTCTTACCAGAAGCAAATTCCATAGCTAAAATTCATGCTTATTTATGGTTCATAATAGCAGGTGTCATGGAGAGTGTTTTTTAATTTATAGGTAGAATGGGTTTATTTTAAATTTTGGGAGCATGAAAAGTCTATGTTTGAGACTTAATGGGTTTTGTACTTCCTTAGAATTACATAACTCAAAGAAGCCACACTCTAGCACAGTGTGTCTCAAACATCCTAATACTGTGACCCTTTAATACAGTTCCTCATATTGCGGGAACTCTCTGACCATAAAATTATTTCATTGTTACATCATAACTGTAATTTTGCTACTGTTATGAATTGTAATGTGAATATCTGTATTCTCTGATGCTCTTAGGCAACCCCTGTGAAAGGGTTGCTTGACTCTGCAAAGGGTTCATGACCACTGGTGTAGAGGTTGTCATTTAGGACTTTTAAAACTAGAGTAGAAGCCGGGCAGTGGTGGTGGACGCCTTTAATCCCAGCACTTGGGAGGCAGGCAGATCTTTGTTAGTTCAAGACCAGCCTGGTCTACAAGAGCTAGTTCCAGGACAGATTCCAAAGCTACAAAAAAACCCTGTCTCCAAAAACCAAAGGGGGAAAAAAAAAAACTAGAGTAGACTGCTGAACCCAGACTTCTCCAGAAAGAATATGCATAGTCTGTCTTATCATACCTCAGCTTCTTATTTAGAGCTTCTGGACTTCTTAGAGTCTTATTTTTTCATATTGTAGAATAAGCTAATAAACAGCTGTGAATGAAAGGAGTGAGTAATGTGTAAGATACCCCAAGAAGACACTGTTGGAAAAAGGCATACAGACCACACAAGGGCTTGAGGTAAACTATGAGCTAAGAAACTGAATTGTTTTTTGTTTCAGGTTTACATAGTTTTTTGATCTGCTATATGGAGAGATTAATTAAAGTTAGGGTTTCTTGCTAACTTGAAGTATAAGAAGTACTTTATTTTATTTTTAAAGTACTGTTTTTTTTTCTTAATTTGTTTGTTTTTGAGATAGGAAAAGTAGGTCATAGGTCAGTCATGATGGCACACACTTGTGATACTGGTACTGGTGAAGAAGTCAGAAGGAACCAGAGTCTAAAGGCAATATTAGCTACACAACAAAACTGTCTCAAAAATTTAAAAGTGAGGTTGTTTATGAAATTCGTAGCTGTTCAGATTGTATTTAAGTGCATGTACCTAAAACCCAGTTTAATTATTTAAACTGTGGATTTTGTTGATTGTGTTCTTTTTTGTTCTTTTTACATTTATTGAGTCTGAAGGAGCTAGAGATCCAGCATGGATGTCAGGTGAGAAATAAGACACTTTTGGATGATGTGAGAAAACAGAGCATAGTGGGATGGGTGACTAGTAATGGAGTAAGGGTTGAGTTTTCTTTATTTATATTTGTCTAATGTCTAATCTGGTTGAACATTATCTTCTCAAACTTTTTTATGATGGAAGCAGTCAGAATCCTTCTTCTAGTGGTTTGTTTTGCTCAGACATGATCTTGCTTTGTAGCTCAGATAGACTTAACTCACTCTATAACCCTCACTGGCCTCAAACTCACCATCACCTTGCCTCCCTCTGTTAAGTGCTGGGATTACAGGTGTAAATTGCCATGCCCAGACTTGTATCCTTTTGAAAAGTATAATTCTTAATAGTATTTCATTCATTACTGTACATTAACACCCCAGATCTTCCTACTCTTATTGACCATAGCTTTAGTCCTCTTTGGTCAGCCATGCTGTCTCCTTGGCTTCTGGTAACCACTATTTTTCTCTTAAGCTCCATGGGATCAGCTTTTTATACTCTACATTGAGGTGAAAGCAGGAAGTACTGATGCTTTCTTCCTGGCTTTTCCTCATTTATTGTAATAATCTTAAGGTCCACCCAGGTCAAAAAGTAATAGAATTTCATTTATTTTTATGGAGGAATAGTTTTCTATTGTTTATTTTTATTTCATTGTTTGTCTCTGAAAAGAAAATTTCTTTATTAATTGATGGGCACTTAGATTGTGTTAGTTTCTTGGCTATTATGAATATTGCTACAGAGTATGTTGGAGAACAAACAACTTGTCAACATTCTGGCTTAATTTCCTTTGGTTATGTATCCAGTAGTAAGATTGCTGGGAAAACCTTACTGTTTTTGCCCCATCTGGGTACAGGGCCTAGCTTCTCATGAAAAGTGACTAGGGATGGGAGTGATTGGGAATACTTTTTATAATTTAGGCCACCCTTATAAAATAACTTCATTTTAGAAAAATTGCCTTTGGTGCAGACTTCAACTCTCTTATCTACAGTCTGTGGAGGGCAAATGAATGTACTGGTGTGGAGAGAAAGACCAGATTTTCTTTCTATTCCTAGCCTCTGAGATCAGTTTCTTTTGGTCTGTTGGAGGGAGCTGGCTGCTTGTTTATCCCGGCCACCTGGCTAGCTCAGTCCCAAAATAACCACACAGAAACTGTATTAATTAAATCACTGCTTGGCCCATTAGCTGTAGCTTCTTATTGCCTAACCCTTACATCTTAGTTTAACCCATTTCTATTAACCATTATAGCGCCATGTGGCAGTGGTTTACCAGCTAAGTTTTGGTAGTATGTCTTACTCTGGCAGCAGATCCATGGTGTCTCCCTGACTCTGCTTTCTTCCTCCCAGAATTCAGTTCTGTCTTCCCCACCTACCTAAGTTCTGCTCTATTGACATGCCAGGGCAGTTTCTTTATTCATTAACCAATGAAAGCAGCACATAGACAGAAGGGCCTCCCACATCATGGTTTCTCTCACTAGTTCTTTTTTTCTTAAAATTCATTAGCATAAAATTATGCCATTGAAACCACCATTGTCCACCACTCAGCAGGTCCCACAACAGCCATACCCCACAGGGTTGTGTCTGATTGCTTATTTCAGTGATCTGCAGAGTCTGATAGTGTTTTTCATTAGCTGTTGTATCTTTAGGAGGGCCTTTAGCACACTCTTTTGTGGTTTCTTCCTTGTTCAGAAATTCAGTATTATTTTTATAGCTTTATAAATATTACCATTCAAAATTTCCACTTCCTCCCTTCCTCCCATGTCCTCCCCACTACCCACTTACCCTCCTCCCTCCCCCTCCAGTCCTAAGCTAAGAGAGGGCAGGGTACCATACCCTGTGGGAAGTTCAAGGCCCTCCCCCCTCCATCCAGGCCTAGGAAGGTGTGCATCCAAACAGACTGGGATCCCCAAAAACCAGGGCATGCAGTAGAAACAAATCCCAGTGCCATTATAATTGGCTTCTCAGTCAGTCCCCATTGTCAGCACATTCAGAGAGTCTGGTATGATCACATACTCGTTCAGTCCCAGTCCAGTTGGCTTTGGTGAGCTCCCATTAGATCAGGCGTATGTCTCAGTGGGTGGACCAACCCCTTGCGGTCCTGACTTCCTTGCTCATCTTCTCCCTCATTCTGCTTTTCAACTGGACCTTGAGAGCTCATTCCAGTGCTCCGATGTGGGTCTCTGTCTCTATCTCCATCCATCGCCAGACAAAGTTTCTATGGTGATATTCAAAATATTCATCAGTGTGACTATGGGACAAGGCCAGTTCAGGCCCCTTCTCCTCTACTGCCCAAGAACCTAGCTGGGGACATCCACGTGGACACCTGGGAACCCCTATAGAGCCAAGCCTCTTGCCAACCCTAAAATGGCTCCCTTAATTAAGATATCTTCCCTGCTCCCATATCTGCCCTTCTCCATCTCAACCCTCCCACTCCTCCAAGCTCTCCCCAATCCTTCCCTTCTCTCTCCCCCTCTCCCTCCCCCTACCCCAGCCCCATCCCCAAGCCCATGCTCCCAACTTTTGCCCAGCGATCTTGTCTGCTTCCAATTTCCAGGAGGATCTATATATGTTGTTCTCTGGGTTCACTTTATTACTTAGCTTCTCTAGGATTGTAAACTATAGGCTCAATGTCCTTTGTTTATGCCTGGAGTCCACTAATGAGTGAGTACATACCATATTCATCTTTTGGGGTCTGGGTTACCTTACTCAGTGTTTTCTATTACCATCCATTTGCATGCAAAATTCAGGATGTCATTGTTTTTTACTGCTGAGTAGTAATTTAATGTGTATATATTCCACACTTTCTTTATCCATTCTTCCATTGAGGGGCATATAGGTTGTTTCCAGGTTCTGGCTATTAAAAATAATGCTGCTATGAACATAGTTGAACAAATGCTTTTGTAGTATGATTGGGCATCTCTTGGGTATATTCCCGAGAGTGGTATTGCTGGATCTTGAGGTAGGTTGACTCCCTGAGAAACTGCCAAACTGATTTCCAAAGTGGTTGCACAAGTTTGTATTACCACCAGCAATGGATGAGTGTTCCCCTTACTCCACATCCTCTCCTGCATAGACTATCATTGGTGTTTTTGATTTTAGCCATTCTGGCAGGTGTAAGATGGTATCTCAAAGTTGTTTTGATTTGCATTGCCATGATCGCTAAGGAAGTTGAACATGATCTTAAGTATCTTTTGGCCATTTGACCTTCTTCTGTTGAGAATAGGGTTCAGTTCAGTACCCTATTTTTTAATTGGATTATTTAGAATTTTAATGTCTAGTTTCTTGAGTTCTTTACATATTTTAGAGATCAGATCTTTGTCTGATGTGGGGTTGGTGAAGATCTTCTCCCATTCAGTAGGATGCCTTTTTGTCTTAATGACGGTGTCCTTTGCTTTACAGAAGCTTCTCAGTTTCAGGAGGTCACATTTATTCATTGTTGTTCTATTGTCTGTGCCATTGGGGTTATACGTAGGAAGTGGTCTCCTGTGCCCATGTGTTGCAGTCTACTTCCCACTTTCTCTTCTATCAGGTTCAGTGTGGTTGGATTTATATTGAGGTCTTTAATCCATTTGGAATTACTTTTGTGCATGGTGATAGATATGGATCTATTTTCATTCTTCTACAGGTTGACATCCAGTTATGCCAGCCATTTGTTAAAGATGCTTTCTTTCTTCCATTGTATAATTTTAGCTCCTTTGTCGAAAATCTGGTTTTAAAGGTTTGTGGGTTAATATCTGCGTCTTCGATTCGATTCCATTGGTCAACGTCTCTGTTTTTATGCCAATACCAAGCTGTTTTCATTACTGTAGCTCTGTAGTAGAGTTTGAAGTCAGGGGTGCTAATGCCTCCGGAAGTACCTTTTTTGTATAGGATTGTTTTGGCTATCCTGGGTTTTTTGTTTTTCCATATAAAGTTGATTATTGTTCTCTCAAGGTCTGTGAAGAATTTTGTTGGGATTTTTTGATGGGGATTGCATTGAATCTATAGATTGCCTTTGGTAGAATTGCCATTTTTACTATGTTAATCCTACCAATCTAGGAGCATGGGAGATCCTTCCATTTTCTGGTATCCTCTTCAGTTTCTTTCTTCAAAGACTTAAGTTCTTGTCAAATAAATCTTTCACTTCCTTGGTTAGTGTTATTCCAAGATACTTTATGCTATTTGTGGCTATTGTGAAAGGTGATGTTTCTCTGATTTCCCTCTCCGCTTCTTTATCCTTTGTGTATAGGAGGGCTACTGATTTTTTTGTGTTGATCTTGTATCCTGCCACATCACGGAAGGTCTTTATCAGCTGTATGAGTTCTTTGGTAGAGTTTTTGGGGTCACTTATGTATACTATCATATCATATACAAATAACGAAAGTTTGACTTCTTCCTTTCCAATTTGAATCCCCTTGATCTCCTTATGTTGTTTTATTGCTATTGCTAGAACTTCAAGCACTATATTGAAGAGATATGGAGAGAGTGGACAGCCTTGTCTTGTTCCTGATTTTAGTGGAATGGCTTTGAGTTTCTCTCCATTTAATTTGATCTTAGCTGTTGGCTTGCTGTATATTGCTTTTATTATATTTATGTATGATCCTTGTATTCCTAATCTCTCTAAGACCTTTATCATAAAAGGGTGTTGAATTGTGTCAAATGCTTTTTCATCATCTAATGAAATGATCATATGGTTTTTTCTTTCAGTTTATTTATATGATGGATTACATTGATAGATTTCCGTATGTTGAACCAGCCCTGCATCTCTGGGATGAAGCCTACTTGATCATAATGGATAATTTTTTTGATGTGTTCTTGTATTCAGTTTGCCAGTATTTTACTGAGAATTTTTGCATTGATGTTCATGAGTGAGATTGGTCTCTAATTCTCTTTCTTGGTTGCGTCTTTGTGTTGTTTTGGTATCAGGGTAACTGTAGCCTCATAAAAAGAGTTTGGCAGTGACTCTTCTGTTTCTATTATGTGAAACACATTAAGGAGTATAGGCATTAGCTCTTCTTGGACAGAACTTCAGTATTATTTCCTCTGTCCATTGCATAATGAGCCTGGCTTTATGGATTATAATAGAATGTATATAAAAGAGAGTTCTTAAATACGGTTAGTTTTATTCGAAAAGAATATGAAATATGAGGTTGGAGAGATGGCTTAGTGGTTAAAGAGCACTTACTGCTCTTCAAGAGGACCCAGGTTCAATTCTCAGCACATGTAGCTCACACTTATCTGTACTCCAGTTCCAGAATATCTGAGTCCCTCTTCTGACCTTTGTAGGTACCAAGCATACACATGGTGCAGACATTCATGCAGGCAAAACATTCATAAACATAAAATATAAATAAATAAATCTTTCTATATAAAGAATATGAAACCTTAAATGTATTACTAATAAGCAGGCCTATCAATGAAGTGTTGAATCTTTGTACATGTACATATAGGTATCCACAAACTGGGATGGAAGACAGGATTTTCCATACCCTAGACTGGTAAATATTGAGAGAGTTCACCATGAGCTGCTTGAATTGGTGTGCATTTCTGTAAGCAGAGGCACTGAGTCAATCTAGATACTTTCTGCATGAATGTTTGTATAACCAACAGTTTTTATGTGGAAATAATATCTCCTGTGAGAAAAACAGCAGTTTGTGCTACTAGCCTTGGTACATGATGTTTTCTATGGAACAAGGAAGTTTTAGTCCCCTGTATTCAGGGATTCTTATCTTTAGTACATCTGGCTTTGCATACAAATGCGACCTAGACTGTTTTACACTATCCTATGGATCTCAGAGCTCTGGGAATGAGGGCAAGTAAAGGCTGATGTTCTGGTTTCTGCAAATAATAAGACTAATAAAGTCCTTTGTTTTAGATGTGTTTTTTTTTTTCATGAAATTGGACTTTATTATCTTATAGGTGGGAAAATCCTTAGACTCTTCATGATTTTTTATATTTCAGTAATTACAGTGGAGGTTTATTTAGGTAGGAGCATTAAGAAGGAAGCGATAATTGTCTTGAAATATTTCCCAACGATTGTTTATTACTCAAAAAAGAAATATGGTACTTGGTAGAACATGTTCATAATGTAAGATACTCTGCATGTGTGGGCAGGATAGTGTTCAGGAAGGTTTGCAGTCAGTTTTGTGGGTGCTGGAGTGTGGGGGCAGGAAGGTATATGAATACCGGAGGAATAGGGAAAGGCTTTTATTTTTCTCTCAAATGTGCTGTGAAATTAAAGTGTTGGTTGTAATATCCAGAAACTAGGAAAAAAAGAACCCTAGATGCCCCTCAGCTGAAGAATGGAAAAAGAAAATATGGTACATTTTCACAATGGAGTACAACTCAGCTGTAAAAAACAGTGGCATCGTAAAGTTTGCAGGCTAATGGATGGAACTAGAAAAAACCCATCCTGAGTGAGGTAACCCAGACTCAGAAAGGCAAATATGGTATGTACTCAGTCATCAATGGTTGTTAGCTGTAAAGCAAAGGATAACCAGGCTACAATCCACAGTTCCAGAGAAGCTAAAGCCTTCCAGTAACTGATTGAACCAGATGCAGAGATCCACAACCAAGCACCAGTCCACGCTTTGGAAAATCCAATTGGAGAGGGGTAGGAAGGAATATGTGAGCAAGGGAGGTCAAGATCATGATGAAAAATCCTACAGAGACAGCTAAACCAAGCTCATCGAAACTCGTGAACTCTAGACTGACAGCTGTGGATCCTTCATGGGACCGAACTAGGCCCTCCATATGTGGGAGACAGTGGTGAAGCATGGACTATCTGAGGGATGCCTGGCAGTAAACAGGATCTATCTGTGGTACATGAGCTAGCATGTTGGAGCTCATTCCGTATGGTGGGATGCCATGCTCAGCTTAAAGCAGGGGGAGGAGCTTGGTCCTGCCCCAACTTAATGTGCCAGGTTTTGTTGACTTCCCATAAGAGCCCTTACCTGTTGGTCGGAGTGAATGAGGGGTGGGCTGTTGGTGGAGGTAAGGGGTGGTAGGAGGAGGGGTGGGAGGGAGAACTGTGGTTGAAATGTAAAATGAAAATAAAAATAAATTAATTAATTTAAAAAGAACAAAAGAAGATCTTAAGTTGGACATGTTGGCATATACCTGTAATCCCCACTGCTCAGGATGAGATAGGAATATCGTGAGTTTTAGGCTATCCTGGATAATGGAGCAAGACTTCTACCTAATAATAAATGAATAAATAAATAGTCTTAAGGTAATTGCACAGTAGTTTCACCAGATCTCAAAATCCTTATCACAGTTGAAGCTAATGTGAGCATCATATGCTATTGTGTCCTAGTTTGCTTCTCTCTTGCTGAGATAAGTACTATGAGCAAAGCCAACTTGAAGAGGGGTTGTTATTTCATCTTACAAGTGACAGTCTATCATTGAGGGAAACCAGAGCAGAATCTTAAGGCAGGAACTGAAGCAGAAGTCATGGAGGAAAACTGCTTACTAACTCATTCAGCTTATTTTCTTATACTGCCCAGCCCACCTGTCCAGGGGCAGCATTGCTCACAGTGGGATGGACCCACCCTTGTTGATCATTAATGAGGTATTTGAAATATGTGTGTGTGTGTGTGTGTGTGTGTGTGTGTGTGTATCAATCATTTAAAAGATGCCATGAATTTGAGAAGAAATGGGAATGACTGGAGGATAAAAGGGTAGGGGAAATAATATAATTGTATTTTAATTAAAAATAAAAAAGAAAAGGGCCTGGAGAGATGGATCAGTGATTAAGACCACTGGCTACTCTTCCAGAGGTTCAATTCCCAGCACCCACATGACAGCTCATAACTGCCTATAACTCCATTATCATGGGATCCAACACCTTCATGCATATATACATGCAGGCAAACCCCAAATTTGCATGAAATAAAAATAAATTAATTACAAGTTCATACAGAGAAAAGAAAAAAGAAAATGCCCACAGACATTCCCACAGGCTAGTTTGTTGGAGATGGTTCCTCAGTTTAGATTCCTTCTTCCTAGGTGACACTAGTTTGTATCAAGTTGACCAAAAAAAAAAAATGTAACTCATTTAGAATGAGATGTATTGAAAGGGAGCAAGCATTGCTTTTGTGTTATCACATCTATAATGTGTCACTTCAGTTTAATTGTGAGGAGATAACTATCACAAATCATTTGCTGGTTGCTTGTTGTCAACTTGGCACAACCTAGACTTGTCTGGGACAGGGTAATCTTAGTTGAGAAAATACCTTCATAAACTTGGCCTAAGGCAAGTCTGTGGGTTTTCTTGATTAATGAATGATGTGGGCAGGCTCAATTCACCATGGATGCTACTATCCCTGGGCTTGTGTTCCTGGATTGTATAAGAAAGCTTGCTGAGCAAGCCAGTAAGCAGTGTTCCTCTATGCTCTCTGCTTTAATTCCTGCCTCCTTGTTCCTGCTCTGACTCATCTCAGTGATGGAGTGTAACCTGACAGTTATAAGCTGAAATAAATCCTTTACACCCCAGGTTGTTTTTGACCATAGTGATTTATCATAGCAATAGAATCTCTAAGACAAATCCCAAAAAGGGACATTACATTAGTTGAGAAAAGTGCATCTTTATAAAAGATAAAGAGAAGCTGAGGAAGTATTTTTTTAGATGAAAAGAAGCTAAAGAGACATGACAGCTGAGCTCAGCCATTACTTACACCCATAATTAGCACTTCAGTTTGAAGACTGGTTAGAAACTGTGGGCTTTTCATGGCCATCAGTTTTTGTGACATCCACCCTCCTTCACTGCTCTGCTTTAGGAGCACACAGCCCAGTACGTAAATGTGTAAGTAAAGTATACAGCAGATGGTGGGAAAGGGCTGACCCTTGTTCTAGACTGAATCCCCTATTGGAGGGGAAATTTGCTATAAAAGACACTGACAAAGTTGGAATGTGAACACTACTCAGGAAAATGTCAGATTTTCTAACTTTGGTACTATTTTGTCATGATAGAAGACATCCTTATTCACAGAAAGTGAGCAATGAAATACTAGAGGTACAAGAAGCTCTGGTATATGATTTAAAACAATCCTAGTTTGTGTGCAGTTGACCCTTGAAGTCTGTGGATTCTACATCTGTGGATTCAGCCAGCTACATATCTAGAATATAAATTAAAAGTAATGTCTGTTTTAAATGTGTCCAGACTCCTTGAGATTCCTTATTCCATAAACAAGTCTGTATAACAGTGGTTAACAATGCATTATGTTTTACGAGTAATGAAGTGATGATTTACAGTATATAAGAGAATATTCACAGGTTCTGTATACATACTGCTTTAGTGTGTATAAAAAACTGGAAGAGCTGTGGGTTTTGATCTCCATGAAGGTCCTAGAATAAATTGTCTGTCATACTGGACAGTGACTCTGTAGGAATACATAACAGCTAGCTAATCTGGATAAATGGTACGTGGCGGGTTTATATCATTATTGGCTTTTTCCCATAAGTTTCTATAAGTTGAAATTATTTCCAGGTAAAAATTTAAGTGTTGATTTAAAAATATAAATTTTTATGTATATTAATAACCATTTGGTTGGAAAATATATAAGAATTTGTAGTTCTGTTAGGCTCTTTTTCATAGGTACCTACAAAGAAAAAAGAGAAATTAACCATTTGAGTTGAAAATGAAAACCTGATCTATGTAATAAAGGACGCCTGCAGACATCATCCTTGGCCTAATCTGAATCACTTAGCTAACAAGAAGCTCTAGTCTAGGAGCTGGACGTTCCAGTGCGGTCTGGAAATGAGGTTGGGAGCCACATTTTCCAGTCTGTGAAACACAGGGTACCTTGTTTAGTCAGCACAGTTTAAGTCAAATGTGGTTATGAAAAACAGATGAATTCTTGTGATCAAGTTGTACTTTGACAAATATCCCATTGTTTGAACATGCAGTAATTTCTGAAAAATGTGAACCAGCCCACTCTGCCTAGATTTAGCTCTCTCCTTAACTCTTTTGCCTGCTCACAAGGTCTTGTCATCATGGGGAATAGAAATAACAGGGCAGAGAAGTGTGTTAGATGCTCTACTCCCTTCCTTTTTGTTCCCTTTCTTTTGCTCTTCTGGCAGTCAAATTCTGGGCAAGCTGTTTAGTCAGCTGGAGGTCTTGCACTACCCTGCCTCTGGGGACAACTCCTCAGTCTTAGTTTTGTGAGTGGATAGTGATGTGTTCTTATGAATTAGTTACTTTGAGTTTATCCATCAGTAGAAAAATGGCACTTAGGATCAGCAAGGCACTGTTGTTTTAACTGGCTCCTCTAGTTGTGGTCTGAGTCATGCTTTTAGCTCTGCCTTTTCAGTTCCTACCATAAGAGGCTCATGGCTAGATTTCTGTTATAAACCTTAGAAACCACAGTCATAGAGTAGGAGGCTAGAGGTACTAGATGCAGACCAATCACATTGATTCAGCCTGGTTGGTGAAAGGCTAAAGCTTTTCATGTATTCACTTGTGTTGTGCTGTTTTTGTTGTTTTTGCTGAATCTGTATTACTCATCACTTTGTTCATCTGACTGTTAAATATTTATTGTGTACTTAAAGTTTATAGATTGCCTGGTCTATACTGGTGCCTTTGGGTGTAATTTCTTTTCTGGGTAGTTTAGCCCTTTGCTATCTATTTTGTAGCCACTAGCTGCATGTGGCTTGGGTCATTTGAAACAAAAGTGGCATGACTTGACATATACTATAGGAGGCACACCAGATGCCAACACTGAATCACCAAAGATCTGTGAAGTATTTATTTCATGCATTATTTTTATTTAAAGTACTTAATAAATGATAGTATTTTACTATAGCAGGTAAATAGAATGTTAAATTTAGTGCCACTCATTTGCAGTTCTTTTCTTCTTTGGTGTGATTCATTGAAAACTTTAAACTGCACTGGTGATGGACTCTGCTTTGTAACTTGTATGCATGTGTGCTGAATATTGCTACTTAGCAGATACAAATTAGTACCTAAGTAATTTCCTGGTTATTTCTGGTATTAAAATGTTGGTCATTTCTATAAAAGAGTATTAACTGTGCCCATAGTGCATTTCCATTTTTTAAAAAAATTTTGATGATAGTGAGTACATAAAACTTGCTATCAGTTCTTGTCATGTTAGTATATCAGTTCTGGATGATTTAGAACCTTCATGAATATCTCTGGATAACTAGGTTAATTAACAACAAGCTGGAGTTGGTATTATGGCTTCAAATCTATCAGTTCTGCTAGGATTTTCATGTATGTTTCTGAAACTGGAGGTAAGTTCTTCGTAAGGAATTGTTTCTAGTTAATTTTTATGATTACAGATGGAAGATGTTGTGCTCATTGCATGATACAATAATTTAGAAATAGGAAAGAAGATTTCACCTTGAGCATTTAGTCACTTGTGATTGGTAGGTGTCCTAGTGATGCTGTGTATTTTTTGGTCCTCATTTGCAAAGGCTCTTTTCCATTGGTGAAACCGGCAGTGCATTCTACTCAGAGGAAAACAAGTTTGAAAACATTTTAGTCGTTTCTTGGTTGTGTCTTTTGGAAATGTTGGTTTTTAGTGCTCTGAGCATTTTACCAAGACTTAAGAATTGGTGCCTGTAGATTGCTTCATTCTCTAGAAGCTTGAAATTAAATCTTTATTGCCTACCTCTTTTATCATTCTAGCCCCATGATTTAAATTTAGTTTGTTTATTTTTGAAGATCATATGTGGTATTGGTCACATGCAAGAGCTTGGGAATTTTTGTATTTTTAGGTATGTCATGGTGTGGTTATTTTCTCACTATCATTTTGGACCCTGTTAGAGCAGTATTAATGAGGAATGAGATATTAACAGCCTTAGAAGAGGGAGCAAGAGACAAAAAAAGACTTTTGAGATAGACATACTTATGTGGGAGTCAAAAGCATGAGTTTTTACTAAGAAAAAATTATGTATTCTGGACAATGCCAGCTCCATAAGAGCAGTGCAGAGAGTGAAATACTCCCATTCCTCACGCCTTCCTTCTCGTGCCTCTTTTTTCCTTGTCTCTTTAGAAACAGGCCAGCTGTAGCCCAGCTGTAGCCCAGCTGGCTTCTTGTCTTTGCCTTCTGGGTACTGGGGTTGAAGCCTGAGTGGGCCTTGCCTGGCATGTTTGTTATTTTTTGTTATTTTGTTCTCACATGGCGTTGCAGTGTATTTATTAGGGAAAAACCAGTCGGTCTGAAAATGCTTATTTTCTAGTATGTCTTTTCATACACTGAAGAGATAAGGTTTTCATATTTTTTAGATTAAAAATTAATGTAGGGCATGAGATGGCTACCATAATAAATGGAGGTTTCTTTCTTATTATTGAATTTTTAGGTTTCTTCATAACATTTATGTACATATGTCATTATATTTTGTTCTGATTTCTCCCTTCCTCATACCTGCTGATTCCCTTCCTTCCCTATGTAGCCCCGTTCTGTTTTCTTATTACATATATCTCATATATCTGTTACTTTTTATTTTTTTTTTGTAAATCTGGAATTTTTTAAACTTTTTTATTATTTTAAAAAGGTTTTACATACCAACCATGGTTCCCCTTCCCTTGGCTCCTTCCGCTCCCTGTCCCCCCTCCCATCTTTTCCCCACCAAAGCCCCCATCCACTCCTCAGAAAGGATAAGGCTTGCCATGGGGAGTCAGCAAGGTGTGGCACATCAAGGTGAGGCAGCACCAAACCTCTCCCCTCTGTATCAAGGCTGAGCAAGGTATCCCTTCATAGGGAATGGGCTTCATAAAGCCAGTTCATTCACTAGGGACACATTCTGGCTTCACTGCCAGTGGCCTAGAGACTTTTGCACCAGGGACACATTCTGGCCCCATTGCCAGTGGCCTAGAGACTGCCCAAGCTACAGAACTGTCACCCACATTCAGAGGACCTAGTTCGGTCCCATGCAGGCTCTCCAGCTCTCAGTTCAGAGTCAGTGAGCTCTCTGTAGCTTGGGTCAGCTCTCTGTGGGTTTCCCCATCATGGCATTGACCCTTTGCCACAGCAAATACCCTACTTTTTAACTAAACTTTGAAGAGATTCCCAGCAAAGTCAGGAAGTTGGCAATACCAGATGCTAGGACAGACTTGGCCATCTAGATCCTTATCCCCAAGGTCTTAGGATGAGGAACATAAAAGAGAAGAAAATAGATTGAATAAAAATACAATTCATTCTTGTTTTGCTAGCCTCTGTGAATACCCTTTGTTTTATCAGCAAGCACAGACTATTATGTGTATGTTTTAGTTTTATATCTGTGTCTTGAGTTCTTGAAAGAATGAAATAGGTAAGAACCAAATAAATCTTCCGTTAATTTCAGAGTTTAGTTACAGCTCTAGGTTTTACAGTCAGCATCTCCCACTGCTATGCCTGTTCACCCTTAGCAGCTCTGTGATTTTCAGTAGGACTTTCACACATGGTTAATCCAATGGAGCTCAATGCCTGTGAGCTGACTGGAGGGCTGAGAGGATTGAGGGTTAGTAAAACCAGCTGAACTGCCCAGAGGATCACAGAGTTATTGACAAAACTAAAGCCCAATCTTGAACTTAGGAGTTAAATTTGAAATATACTTTTCTACTGTATCATTGATGTTTCCATTGTAGAGAAAATGCTGTACGGTTGGTTAAAAAAAAAGGCTTTTTGATAATAATATATTCTGGGCTATCCCTGAAAAATAAATTCATGGTATATTTTGCATTAATTCTTGTCTTTGGAGTTTGAGAAATTTATAAAAGTTATAAAGTAATGCTCTCAGTGGTTATGGAGAGCCTACTCTCTAACACTGGCAATGACTTGGAATTCAGATATATAGAACTAGAGAAAGGCAGTCCAGTAAAGTACGTCGGTCTTGGCATAGAACAGTGAATGGGTAGGGTGGGGTGCTGAGTAGAAAGAATACGTTGAGTTATTTTCTCCTAAGATTGGGAGGGTCGCCTGATGAGAACGCTAGTAATGTGCTAGTGTTGACGTAGCTTTGGGCTTGTCAGGATGATTTTTAATTGAATTTTACGTTTCTCTCTCTTTATGTCTGGCTTGGGAAAATCAGGTGGGGAGTTTCAGGTGCTATTTTAAGAATGTCACTGCCAGCCCAGTTAGTCAGGGCCAGAGTTGTTCTGGACTACTCTTAGGGTAGAGCTTCCTTTCACACTTGCCAAATGGTTCTTTATTATGCCAGATTAGTGTGCAGTTTGTTCCAGGCTCTTACTTCAAGTGGACCTTCCCATTCAGAAAAAGAGCAAAAATTTCCCTTCTTTCCAGGCATAGCTCTGTTATTCTTTTAGTAGAGCCCTTTAGATATTTGGCCATTTAAACCATGCTCTTTTTAAAAAAGAATTTATTTATTGTGTAGACAGTGTTCTATATGCCTGCAGGCCGGAAGAGGGCACCAGATCTCATCGTGGATGGTTGTGAGCCACCATGTGGTTGCTGGGAGTTGAATTCAGGACCTTTGGAGGAGCAGCCAGTGTTCTTAACCTCTGAGCCATCTCTCCAGCCCCCCCTAAACCATTTTCTTGTTGAAAATTTCTACTGTGCACCACTTAATGATCCTGGAGTTGTGTCTTCAGTACTTTCTGGGCTGGGGTATTGCTAGATGGCCAGCAACTGTGTTGGTAGTGACAAAAGGATGGTTGATCTCAGGGTTACCAAAGCTTCTAGGACAGGAAGTTCTCCTACTGGTACCAGCTCTGCTAACTCTTGCCCTGGCTAACACTAGACACAGTACAGGATCCACTTCAGTGCCCACCTTTTAATTTCCAGGAAGCACTTTTATTCCTTTTCTGTGTTCTTTAGCTCAGTATTAGGCAGAGTGTGTGCCAGTCACTACCCATTATCTCCTTTAGACTCTTTTCATCCCAATCCAGTGGAATTAGCCAGTAGACATGTCAATGCCTGTGAGATAGATCCTGTGTTACAGAAAAGGTAACTAAGGAAATACCTTCATGTCTTTTCTATATGTCCTTGTTCATTGTTTTAAAACAAAACAGAAAAAATTTGAAGAAACTAAGTGACTTAAGAGTTTCCCCGGCTTCCTGATAGTCATTGTTTCCAGACACATTTGATGTTCTTTTATAAGCAATTAATTGTAATAATGCCATACTTAACTACACATACCACAAATATTTCTTTGTACAAATAGATTCATATTACTGTTTTTTATATATTTATGTGATGCTACATCAAGAGGGAAGGAAAGATGCTAATTATAAGAGCTTATGATGAGGGTGATGCTAATGATTCTATTTAGTGAGAAATTCCTGAAGGCTATGTACCATAGCATATGGTTTGTGTAGGTTGTATTTTTTCCTTTATATTATTTTTATTAAATTTATTCATTTATTTTACATCCCCACTGAAGTTTCCCTTCCCTCCTCTTCTCCCATTCCCTCCCCCAACCTCCACTCTGCTCATTCCCAATCCACTCCTCCTCTGTTTCTTTTCAGAAAGGGACAGACTTCCCATGGGTATCAACCAAGCATGGCATATCAAATTGAGCTCTTCTATCAAGGCTAGGCAAAGTGACCTAGTATGAGGACTAAGTTCCCAAAACCCAGCCAAAGTCTTAAGGACAGGTCTTCCTCCCACTGCTAGGAGTCCCATAAGTAGACCTAGCTACACAACTGTCACATTTAGGTAGAGGGTCTAAGTTGGTTCCATGCAGAATCCCTAGTTGTTGGTCTAGACTCTGTGAGCTCCCATGAGCTCAGTTTAGTTGTTTCTGTGGGTTCTCTTGTGATGACCTTGATACCCATCACCCCCTAACCTACTGGCTTGTACAATCCTTCCTTCTTTCTTCAACAGGATTCCCTGAGCTTGACCCAGTGCTTGGTTGTGGGTATCTGCATCTGTTTGCATCAGTTATTAAATGAAGGCTCTTTGATGACAAATGGGGCAGCCAGCAATCTGATTACAGGAGATGGCCAGTTTCAGGCTACCTATCCAGTATTGCTAGGAGTATTAGCTGGGGTCAGCCTTGTAGATTTATGGAAGTTTCTCCTGCACCACGTTTCTACCGGACCCCAAAATGCCCTTCATATAAAGACATCTTTCAGTACTCTTTCCCTGCATCCCCCATCACCGGATCCCTCATGTTCCCATTGCCACCCTCCTCAAGTCCACTCAGGAGATCTCTTCTGTTTCCCCTTCACAGGGAAATCCATGTATCTCTCTTTGTTCCCTTCTTGTTACTTAGCCTCTCTTGGACTGAATTGTCACATGGTTATCCTTTACTTTACAGCTAATATTCACTTATGAGTGAGTACAAACCGTGTTTGTCTTTCTGGGTCTGAGTTACCTCACTCAGGATGATTTTTTTCTAGTTCCATCCATTTGCCTTTAAATGTCTTGATGTTATTATTATTTTTTTCTTTTTACCGCTGAGTTATACTCCATTATGTAAATGTACTACATTTTCTTTATCCATTATTTGGTCGAGGGGCATCTGGGTTGTTTCTGGGTTCTGGCTATTATAAATAATGCTGCTATGAACACAGTTAAGCAAGTATCCTTGTATTATGATTGGGCATCTTTTGGGTGTATGCCCAAGAGTGGTATAGCTGGGTCTTGATTATAGGTTCTCAATTTTCTGAGAAACCGCCACACTGATTTCCAAAGTGCCTGAACAAGTTTGCACTCTGACCAGCAATGGGGGAGTGTTCTTCTTACTCCATATCCTCTCCAGCATAAGCTGTCATCAGTGTTTTTGACTTTGGCCATTCTGACAAATGGAATCTCAGTCATTTTGATTTACATTTCCCTGATGGCTAAGGATGTTGAGCTCTTTTTAAAGTAGATCTTTGCTGTTTGAGACTCTTCTGTTGAGAATTCTATGTTTAGATATGTACCCCATTTTTAAATTGGATTATTTGATTTTTGATGCCTAGTTTTTTTGAGTTCTTTATATGTTTTGGAGATCGGCCCTCTGTCAGGTGTAGGATTGGTGAAGATCTTTTCCCTTTCTCTAGGCTGCCGTTTTGTGTAGGTTATATTTTTTAATCCTCAAAATAGTATCATTTTACAATCCTGACAGTATATATTTTACAGGTGATACAGTTGAGGCACTTTTTTGTCTTTTATTTTTTTAAAGAAGCTATCTTTTTTCATTTTACATGCCAAATCTAGTTCCCAATCCCTCCCTCTTCCTGATCCCTCCACTTCCCCCTACTCCCTATTCTATCCCCCATCTACTCCTCAGAGAAGGTAAGGCTTCCCATGGGAAGTCAACAAAGTCTAGCTCATTGCTTTGAGGCAGGGACCAAGGCCCTTCTCACTATATCTAGGCTGAGCAAGGTATCCCTCCAGAGAGAATGTGTTCCAAAAAGCCAGAATAAGCAGTAAGGCTAAATCCTGGTCTCACTGCCAGTGGTCCCACAGTCTGCCCCAGCTATACAACTGTCACCCTCATTTAGAGGGCCTAGTTTGGTCCTATGTTGGTTTTCTTGCTGTCAGGCCTGAGTTGGGAGTTGAAAGGCTTCCATTAGCTTAGGTAAGCTGTTTCAGTGGGTATCTCCAATCATGGTCTTGACCTCTTTGCTTGTATTCTCACTCCTCCAGTCGAGGTACTTTTGAGATATTAAATAAATTGCTTACAATCATGTAACTAGGGCTTAAACCAGGGTTCTAACTCGATTGGAACTGGAACTCAAACTCCTTTAGCTATGGGTATTTTAGATATTTTTTCTACTCACTAATTTGATGAGTGCTTAGTTGGAATTATTAAAGCCTTTTAAAAGGCATGCACATTTAAAACTGTCTCACATGTAATCACCTAGAAAAGGTAATAATTATTTGGCATTTCTTAAAAAAAGAATATGGGAGCAGACTTGTTTATTCCCAACAGTTCTGGGTTAGGGTTAATATTGTATTGTTTTCACTTAAAATCACTGTTGCCTGCAGCTAAAGGCTAGACATCACTTTTTATATATGCAGGAAATGTTTATACTGATTGAGGTCAATATTTTTGGTTGGGATGCATGTTTAGCAGTTCATGCCTCTTGTTGCATGTCTTAGCAATTTGCTTCTTTTTATTTTTGTGAATAGTGAGGGACATTGAGCTATTTCTAGTGTAAAGTTTCAGTATCGTTCTTTTCAAGCAAGTCTTTTTAACTGGCCTAGAAACTACTTTGCCTTGGTAAAATACTTAGAACTGGGTTATCCTGCTTAACTTTTTGTTAATGTTATTGTTGATTCATATAGTTCTACTAAATTTATGTAAATGCCATGTATTTTAATTTTGAAATTCATGGAAATTTTCCTAATGGATGAACACCTAGTATAATTTGGTAAGACTTTAAAAAGATATACAGTCCATACTTCACTGAAATTGGTAAATGGCCAGTATGCAAAGTGCCAGTATCCTATGTTATGTACAAATTATGTACGGGCAAATTCTGGCAAAGATTCTAGTGGGGATTAAATGATGTAACCACTCTGGAAATCAACATACCGCTTTTCCAAACTTAAAGTATAACCAAAAGGCACTCTTGGTCATTTATCCCTTCTGGACTACCATCTTTACAAGGATATTTATAGCAGCATTATTCATAATTAATTCACACTAAGTGAGTGGTTAATTAAGTGGTGGATTATTCCTCAGCAATAGAAAGAAAAGCACATTGACATGTCCTCGACCTGGAGAATTTTGCAGGTGAATAAGGCAGTCCTAGAAGGTAAAATCTCATAATTCTATTAAAGAGACATTGTAGTTTTTTGGCATGTGGTTATATGTAGTGTGCCTGCTCCTGTGTATGTGTTGATGTGTGTGGATGGGCACAGCCTGTGCATGTGTCGATGTATGAGTGTGGAGGTCTAGGCTGACATAAGAACCTTCCTGTATCACTCTCCACTTTCAATGAGGCAGGATCTCTGGTTTGAGTCCAGAGCTTATTTACTTTGTTAGTCTAGCTAGTCAGCTAATCCCAGAGATTCCCTGTTTGTGAAATTACAGGTGAGCCACCAAGCCCACTGGACATGTATGTAGGTTCTGGCGATTCAGCCCTCATACTTACATAGAAGGTACTTTATTTGCTTATTCATCTCCCTGATTCATAATGTAAATGACAAAATTCCAGAATTGAGATCAGGTTAGTGGTTACCAAGAACTATGTGGTTTAGCATCAGAGGGCATTCAGAGCTGTAAAAGGGAACTTGGGAGATCCTTATACTTTTGAAAATGTACATCATGATCATGTCATTGTAAATATCCTTACATGATGTAATAGTTCTCTAAGCTGTTTGCTGATGAGGGGAACAGGTGAAGTGTGCTGGTGTTTTGTCTCTTTTATTGCAACAGTATGTTGATGTAGAATTCTCAAGATAGGAAAGTTCAACCAAAGTGCCAGTGGAACACTTTGATCAACTTTTACCTCCATTTTTTCTAATTTCTTATATTATTTACCAAGTATAAACATATTTCCATTTGGTTTACATTAAGTCATTCTGCTTATTTTTTAAGAGCTATTGACTCTCAGTATGACAGATTATATATTCTTAGATTTGTCTGTTTCTATACAGCATCTCTCTGTATGTCGGGATAAGATTTATTTGAACAAAACTTTCCAATTCTCACTTAAGTATACAAAGGCTGTGTGTGTGTGTGTGTGTGTGTGTGTGTGTGTGTGTGTGTGTGTGTATGTCATGTGTTTTAAAATTTTAGGAGGCACCATGTGTCTTCAATAAAGGATCCATTACATACATTTGTGCATCATAATAATGTATATAACTTTGTTTATAATGTACTTTGAACCTCAGATTTTGTGTTTCTTCTAGCATTAACTTTCTTGTAGCTATCTGGGGAGTTGCTTTGAAGTTGTCTGACTCTGTATAAAATGTTTATATTGCACCTTCTATGTTAAAGCCCTTACTTTTCATTTTTGAGAACTGTTGCCAGTCTTTCATTGCCTTCATTTATACGAAGATGGTTATTTATTTATATTTTTAAAAGCCACATTTCCCAATTAGCTCTTAAGCAGAGGCTCTATTCATTTTTGACAAATGAAGCAGAGTAGGAGACTTGTTTGGAGAAGTTTCAACTTTCAAATTGTAAAGCACCTTAACATTTTAGAAGATTAACACAAATGAGTTAGGGTATAAGAGACTTTCCTTTAAAATTACACTGTGCTGCTGGGTGGTAGTGGCATACTCCTTTAATCCCAGGATTCAGGAGGCAGAGGCAGGCAGCTCTCTGTGAGTTCAAGGCCAGCCTGGTCTACAAAGCGAGTTCAGGACAGCCAGAGATGCACAGAGAAACCCTGTCTCAAAAAACAAACAAGCAAAAAGAAAATTACACTGTGAAATTAGGTGTTTATTTAGTCCTTTTGATGATTATGAGCTTTGGGAATAATTCCTTGGAGAGAATGCAGAAATGCCCCATTTTCTTTTGGATCCATTTCTTCCTAATGGAAAGAATGACTATCCTTGCTTATTGTGTATGGAAAATTCTCTTAGAAATTTTTTGTATCTTCTTATTGGTCGAGCAGTTTAGCTTAACCCCCTTCTTACATATCCTTGGTTTTTCTGGTATGTCAGAGACTATGTAATAAAAAGGTGGGATTTGGGGTGGGGGCAATGTAACTCATAATAATACTGTTTTTAAAAATGTAGAGTAACTTAAGTTTTAATTGTTCTACATTAATAATGTCATGAACTAAATTTTTCTTGTTAATTTTGCTGAACTGGATTGGTTCTTACTCTTTAAGTCATTAGTCTATAAAGTGCACAGTTATGTACAGATTATTCAGGTTAGGGATTCTGTAGCAAAAGGAACACTTACCTTATAAGTGAAATTCAAATCTTTGCCTGATCAATTTCCCTAATCACAGAGGAAGTCTGCATTTTTGCTCTTGCCAGGTAAGTAGGTTGTAATTCTAAGCGGTTTGGTTTACTAAGCATGATTAAGACACCCTTCCCTTTGAGGTTTACCCTTTCACTTTAAGGTACAACTGTTTATCATCTTAGGTCAAAGGTTATAAAAAGCAGTCATCAATTAGGGCTTTATTGGTTGTAATTGGTAATGCTCTGAAAGGAGCCAGCTGAACTGAATCTGATAATAAAAGACTCTTTGTGAAAATATTTAATAAATTAACACTCTGTCGTGGACCGGGGAAGTTAATTATAAAGGCCAAGATTGTTAATCATGATGTTTACATTCTTCAAAAGCACAGACTGCTCCATAATCATTAGACCTCAGGTTTCTTTCTTTTCTATGTTTAAACCCCAGAGGGGATGCTCTTCCGTGCCTCCTGCCTGGGTATCGCTGCAGGAGGAAATGCCAAGACAAACACTGGTTATATGGGCATCTGAAAAATAAACAGGACTCTGCCAGAACATCAGACTGCTTGTGCTCTTTCCTAGAAGGGTCAGAAGTTTATGTAGATTCATTTTTGAATAAAATAAAATTTATTTTGAATAAAATAAAAAGTGGAAGCATTTGGAAAAACTGATGTTTTTAATGATAAATTGTCTTGAAGAGAAATTACCCTTTTCTCATAGCTTATTTTCTAAGATGTTTTAACATTGTGACATTGTTGTGGCTTTTGAAATGAAGGCATTTTTCTGACCTTTAAAATAGGAGTTCCCAGAGTTGTGACACACACCATCCTGACTCCTGAGTGACCTTGCTGGGGGAACACTCTGAATGGGTTTTTACATCTGGGAACAGAATGTTTCTAGATTTAAGCAATAGGGGGCATCTTGGGGTTGTTCTTTACATATGTTCCTGCAGTCTGATCTTTAGGGCAGTTCTAATGAAAGAAACCCTGCTTTGGGCCTGCTGTGCAAATTAGCCATCTGGTGAAGTGTAATATCCCGCTGAACATCATTATGGGGCCCTAGGAAGAGTGCTCCCCTTTACAGATGGACACAAATTAAAATCACCCTTTAAGGTTTTTTTTTTTTTTTTTTTTTTTAAACTCTGAATAAACCTGTCTACACTTGGTTGCTGTGACAGTTAAAAGAGTGTTCCAGCTGCAGGCAGGGTGGTGAAATTACAGACTTTGCCCAAATGGAAATATTGCTTCCTGTAGACAAGCCGGAAGAACAATGGTGTGCATTTCCCTTCTTCTAGTCACTTCTTTGTTCTTTGTTTAGGTGTTTTGCTATTTCTTAGTCTGAGGGTTATTTTCTTTACAGTGATTAGTAAAAAAGTCTTTCATAGTCGGCATACCACAGAAAGAACTGCTTGGTTAAGACTTGTGGAGTCAGCCAATGTCCTAGTCAGTATGCCATTGAAGAGGATATAGTGTCTGTCCTCTTTTGCATGCTTTGTAGAATTATTGCCCACATGAGGTGGCTTCTTGATGTCAGCTTTTTACCATTTCTATAACACTATACAAAGATTCCATGAGGCTCAGTAACTACATGAAATAGGTGTTTGTACTTGGTTGTTCCATAGGATCCATGGGGTATTTTCCCTGCCGTACTGTCAAAAACAGTCTCTGTGGCTTTGTCTGTCACCTCTGCATATCCTCCAGACACTATAAGTCACCTCCAGGTTAGTCATGGTGTCTAACACAATGCAATTCTTCATAAGGAATTGATATACTTGCTGTTTAGGGAATAGTGACATGGGAAACAGCCTGTATATGTTATGTGTACAGTTCTGTGGATTTCTAAATATTTAAAGAAAATCTATTATATTTATTTGTCCCCCCCACTTGCATGAGTGTATGAATATATGCCACAGTGTTGTATGCTGATCTTAGGACAGTTTAGAAATCAGTTCTCTCCTTCCTGCATGTGTGACTCCAGGGATTGAACTAAGGTTGTCTGGCTTGGTTATAACCTGCTGATCCAGTTTACCGTTTACCATTTACCTCTTTTTCATTTTGGAATATTTGTGACCCATACTTGGTTGAAACTACAGATGCAGAGCCCACATATATGGATGGCTAACTAGACATGGTATACATTTTATCAATATGAGGAAAGGCATCCATAGAAAGGTTCTTTGTTTGACCTTTCTTTCTTTCAGTCCTAGGCCCACATGGTCCCAGTTGTTTGATGGTGCACATTTGTAACCTGTATCTGCAGAACGTGTGTTTGAACTTGGTTAGAAGCTGATTTTCCTGCTCCTTTATACCTAAACACAAATCCTCACCCATTTGTCCACATTGGATGGAAGTATTAATTGATTATGTTTAATTCCTGTCTAGGCAAGTACTTAAACACATGAAGAATTCAGGCTTTTTACTTGTATTTTATTTTCAAATATTTAATGTGATTCTGACATATGTATGGTTGGAGAATATGTTTTTGAGGATAGTTGTGTGGATAAAAGATGTTAAAGGATGTTTTACTGTGGGACAGTGATCTTTAACCATGTAAAGATTTGTCACTTGTATTAGTTTAATAAAACATTGATAGCCCGTAGTGAGGCAGGAAGTATAGATTGGGCAACCAGAATAGGAGAATTCTGGGAAGAGTAGAGGCTCAGTCTGCAGTAGTCACCCAGTTGCAGAGCAAGCAAGATGAGAATGCCTCACTGATAAAGGTACCAAGCCACATGTTTAACACAGACCACAATGATGGGTTAATATAAGATGTAAGAGTTAGTTAATAAGAAAGCCTGAACTAATAGGCCAATCAATTTATAATTAATGTAGGCTTCTGTGTGTTTTTTTTGGGACTAAATGACTGCAGGACCGGGAGGGACAGAAACTTCTGTCAACAATGTTTTCCAGGAAGAGTTCAAAAATAGGAATATATAAAGTATGCTGCTACTTCTCTGTGGACATGTATGGGTGATATGCAGGTTTTCAGGGGGATAAATTTAGAGGAAAGCACACCAATGAGTGCATAGTCACCATAACCAAGTGTTGTGACTGTGGGTGGCCATTTCATGTTTCCTAATTTTTCTAAAAGTAACATTTTACTTTTGTAATTAATAACAATTTAAAACATGATAGTTATTGTGGAAAACACAAGTAGCAAAAGATTTTTTTAAAAAAGAATAATTTCCATCAGAGTCTGTCAAAGTGCATTATTTCCTGGCAAAATCTAATGTTGATGATTTGGTTTAGGGAACAACCACTGCCATTTATTCCAGGCTTGTCTCAGGGTATAATTTAATACTAACTATTTAAATGAAAATTGATTTTAGTAAATGGAATACCAAGTGAGGTGAGGTGTGTAACAGCTTGAGACTGAAAGGCAAATATGAACACAGAATCAGTGAGTCCTGAGACCTTGATCATAGGGAAATGTCCTGTTAGTTTCCTGGGGGCTTCTGTCACATTGTAATTAGTTGATGACCTTGTTTCTAAGTTATTTATTTATTTACTCTTAAGAGATACCTTATTTAGCTGTGTTTGATACCTAAAAGGTGGGGCCAGGAGAATCAGTTCAGGGCCATCCTCAGCTACATGAGAGCTTATGTCAAAACAACACCCTCTCTACTACAAGCAAAACAATGAGATATCTTCTTTAATATACTGTCGGTGTCAGTATATTAAATCATATCAGCCAATTACACTATAATAATGTTTGCAGAAAGCTTATCTGACACACAGGTTTTCTCTATAAATCCCATTGTAAGCCTTTTTGAGCTTAGGAACACTGGATAACATTTTATTGTACAGGTAAGGGCCATTTTAAAGGGCAGAATAATGAACAAAAAGCACAAAAGTGCATACATAGAATGTGGCATTGGATAGGCCATGAAAGTGATACAGGTTTACAGTATTTGACTGAAACAAAAGGTGGCTTATTGCCTTGTTTGACCTTAACTAAGAACATGTGTATTGGATAATTTGAAGTTTTAGAAATTTTTCACATAGCTATGAATATTTTTGAATAGGCTCTGAGTATTGATTTTGTTGTTCAGCTAACTTTTAACAAGTGATGAATTTGCAAGTTCAGAGTTTTTGCACAATGAAAATGCACTGTATCCTTTCCCCTGTGTTCCTTTCTTTAAATGAGATGCCATCAAACTGTTAACCCAAGATAGAAATGGTGTGTGAACTCCTGTTCTTTATCACCACATCTACTAAGTTCATGTGCCGTTAAATGCATCTCAGAACTGTCCTCCCTCCCTCCCTCTTTCCCTCTCTCCCTACCTCCCTCTTTCCCACTCTCTCTTTTTCTTTTTTTTTTTTTGAGACAGGGTTTCTCTGTGGCTTTGAAGCCTGTGTCCTGGAACTAGCACTTGTAGACCTGGCTGGCCTCGAACTCACAGAGATCTACCTGCCTCTGCCTCCTGAGTGCTGGGATTAAAGGCGTGCTCTGCCCCTCCCACCAGCTCTAATTCTTTCAATTTGTATAAATGTTAGGTTCCACCTGCTCCCCAAACATTTTCTGTCAATAAACTAACCCTTTCTGTCCTTCCCTTCTCCCCTCCTTCAAAACTATACAATCTGTTAGTGATTCTGAGTTTGGAGCTAAAATGAAGCCACTGTGTTCATCTAGTGACCTGTTTCTAAATGGGGAAATACTGCACCAGTAACTTAGACTAGACTGGGCAAATGCCTGCTTCTTGAATTTGCCTTTAGACACCAAGTTGATAAAATTGGCAGAAGGAATAGACTTATTAAAGGTGAATTATTTAATAGCCACCAGGGATAATCCAACTCAATTTTGTAAACTTAGAAGCCAGACTTATTAGATAAGTTGGTCCTTTTTTTGTTGGAGGAATATTAGAAAGGAAATGAATTTGATTTTTATATAGAATTTCCTCTTGTATATTCTCTATCATTTACAAGAAAGAAATCAAATTAGTGCCTGATGGTCTAATTAGAATGGAGGCTTTTTCTAAATTCACAGCTAAATGTATCTTGGCTCTGAAGAATGTTAAATATGTAATGTCACACTAGGATAATAAAGGTCATTTAGGGCTGTTAACCTTAAAATGAAAAGCCCTCCAGTGTATACAGCATGTAATTGACATTTAACAACACCAGTATCCTGTGTGTTGGTAACAAGTAGGGAATAACTTTAGCAAATCAAATGGCAGTTTCCACTTGTTACTTAATAATTTGAATAATTTCCTCCCTCATTAAATAAATGGATGAATAAAGTGATGAAATAGTCACGCTAATATTTGATTTCATTTTATAGATAAGAAGTACTTGTAGAGAGTGATAATCACTTTAGCAGTTTAAGGTGTTTGTTTTTAAGGTCACAGGGCTTGATAGCCATGATCCAGGGGCCAAGTTCATCTTGCGACCTGTATCTATTTAGCGTGTTGACTGAAATTGAGTTTGACATTCTTAACATATAAAAGCAAGACTTCCTGAAATGTAAAAATTATAATATCCTTATTTCGGTTTCTTCAAGGAAGGTTTTTGGGTACATGCCACATTTCTTTATGGTTGTCTGCAACCATCTCAGCATTGTAGTAGAATGAGTGAACCAGCTGCTGGTCAGCCTGGAGAAGCAATTGTCCTCTTTACAGAGGGTATTTGCCCAGCACCTACCCCAAGCTGTGGTATGTTTGTTTGATTGTGACTTCAGTTAGTGTTCTTAGTTCAGGTAGATGATAACATAACAAAGAAGTCATGCTGAATAAGCTTCAACTTTTTAGGTGGTGGAAGAAAACACCCTAGATAATTGCCCGAATCGAGGCTGCTTTTTCCTTACCACCTAGTTCATCTTACTTATCTTTAAAAAGTAAAGACGTTGCACAAATGCTTTTGTAGTATGATTGGACTTCTCTTGGGTATATTCCCAAGAGTGGTATTGCTGGATCCTGAGGTAGGTTGATTCCCAATTTCCTGAGAAACCGCCACACTGATTTCCAAAGGGGTTGCACAAGTTTGCATTCCCACCAGCAATGGATGAGAGTTCCCCTTACTCCACATCCTCTCCAGCATAGGG
>PVIU01016071.1:0-46001 GCA_004026605.1 Ondatra zibethicus
TGTTTTTGTTTTTGTTTTTCGGTTTTTCGAGACAGGGTTTCTCTGTGACTTTGGAGCCTGTCCTGGAACTAGCTCTTGTAGACCAGGCTGGCCTCAAACTCACAGAGATCCGTCTGCCTCTGCCTCCCAAGTGCTGCGATAATAGGCGTGCGCCACCACCTCCCGGCCAAAATAATGTTTTCTAGCTCCATCCATTTTCCTCCAAAATTCAAGCTGTTGTTATTTTTTCTGCTGTGTAGTACTCTATCGTGTAAATGTACCACATTTTCTTTATCCATTCTTCGATCAAGGGACATTTAGGTTGTTTCCAGGTTCTGGCTATGACAAACAAAGCTGCTATGAACATAGTTGAGCACATGTCCTTGTGGCATGATTGAGCATCCTTTGGATTATACCCAAAAGTGGTATTATTGGGTCTTTATGAAGGTTGCTTCCTAATTTTCTGAGAAATCGCCACACTGATATACATCCAAGGGGTTGTACCAGCTTGCATTCCCACCAGCAATGCAGAAGTGTTCCCTTTTCCCCACAACCTCTCCAGCATAAGTTGTCATCAGTGTTTTTGATCTTGGCCATACTTACAGGTATAAGATGGAATCTCAGAGTTGTATTGATTTGCATTTCTCTGATGGCTAAGGATGTTGAACATTTCCTTAAGTGTCTTTCAGCCATTTTAGATTCCTCTGTTGAGAGTTCTCTGTTTAGGTCTGTACTCCGTTTTTTTTATTGGATTATGTGATCTTTTGGTGTCCAAATTCTTGAGTTCTTTGTATATTTTGGAGGTCAGCCCTCTGTCTGATGTGGGGTTAGTGAAGATCTTTTCCCATTCTGTAGGCTGTCATTTTTGTCTTGTTGACCGTGTCCTTTGCTTTAGAGAAGCTTTTCAGTTTCAGGAGGTCCCATTTATTAATTGTTTCTCTCAGTGTCCGTGCTGCTGGGGTCCTATTTAGGAAGTGGTTCCCTGTGCCAATGCATTCAAGTGTACTTCCCACTTTCTCTTCTATAAGGTGCAGTGTGGCTGGCTTTATGTTGATAGACCCTTATATTTCAAATTTATATTTTAACCACTATCATAGCATCTTCCTCTTACCCTCTGAAATATAATCCTACCTTTAAAAAAAGCTTTATTTTTATTTTATGTACATGAGTGTTTTGCTGCATGTATGTGTACTATGTATGGTGCTGAGAACCCACAGTCCTCTGTGAGAGCAGCAAGCTCTTTCTAGCCACTGAACCATTCAAAACAGGGTTTCTCTGTGTAACAGTCCTGACCATCCTGCAATTTTCTTTGTAGATCATGCTGGCCTTCAACTCACAGAGCTCCACCTGTTTCTACCTCCCAAGTAATGAGATTAAAGGCTTGCGCCACCTATGGCCATTTGCCCCCCAATCCTACCCCCACTTTTGACAGTGTCTTACTATGCAGGCTTGGCTGGCCTGAAACTCACTATGTAGATCATGTTGGCTTTAAATCACAGAAATCTACCTGCCTCTACTTCCCGAGTGTTAGGATCAAGGTGTGCAGAACCACGGCCAGCTAGCTGGTTACTACTTCTTCTGGAGTCCTTGACAGAATTAGTCTGCCCGGAATGCTTCATTGAAAGGCCTCCCGTTGCTCCGCTATGGTGGCACAGGCCTCACATTCCCAGCTAAAACTACACCGGGAGAACATTTCATAAACAAAAAAGAGCAGTGTAGGGGCTGGAGAGATGGCTCAGAGGTTAAGAGCAGTGACTGCTCTTCCAGAGGTCCTGAGTTCAAGACCCAGCAACCACATGGTGGCTCACAACCATCTATGAGATCTGGTGCCCTCTTCTGACCTGCAGGTGTACATGCAGACAGAACACTGTATACATATAAATAAAATCTTTTTTTTTTTTTTTTAAAGAGCAGTGTACATCTGTGCTCAGCGCACATCTCATTTGGTCCATCTCCTAACCTTTGTGCTTCATGAGGTGGTGGATCTGGGGCCTGCATCTTGCTCCCAGGGCAGCTTTTAGAATTTGTCCCCATGAACAGACGCGTGTTCTGCAGCTGTAAAGGACTTGAGAAGCAGGAGGAACTGCCCGGTAATCAGCAGCTTTTGCTAGGTAACTTCACAAACACAAAACACATGTTGAACAACTACTGCGTGTTGTGGAGAGGGCTCACACAGCAGGGTCTGGGGATAACCAGATGGAGATCCAAAAGCAGCCAGGTCCTCAAGGAGGCCTTGGGAGGAGTCTTACTTTGGAAGTGGGAAGGAAACATCCTTGTTTGGGATGTTTTGTTTGATTATTTGTTACTTGCTGGACCATCTCACAGTCAGTTGGTTTTTTGTTTGTTTGTTTTTTGAGAGGGAGTCTCATTGTGTAGCCCTGATTGTCCTGGAAGTCTTTGTAAACCATGCTGTCCTTGGACTCACTGAGATCCACCTGAGTGCTAGGACTAACGGCATTCACCATTAGGCCCAACTATTTTTACTTTTGGGTTTTCCCTGCATGCATGTAGGCGCACTGTGCGTGCAGTGCCCAAGGAGGCCAGAATGCATGGAATCTACTGGAACTGGAACTGAACCCAGTACCTTGTTTGTTTTTGAGATAGAGTTTCACTTTGTAGAGTAGCTTGGCCTGGTGTCATGGACAGTGTCTCACCATAGCCTCCTCAGTGGTAGGGTTACAGGAATGGGCCACCGTCAGGCCTGGCTTCCAGTATGAACATTTGTTTGTTTTTGGTTTTGGAGACAGGGTTTATCTGCGTAGCTTTGGAGCCTGTCCTGGAACTTGTTCTGTAGACCAGGCTGGCCTCAAACTCAGAGACCCACCTGCCTCTGCCTTCTGAGTGCTGGGATTAAAGGCATGCACCATCACCACTTGGCCCAGTATGAAAATTTTGTTTGTTTTTAAGACAGGGCTTATCTGCATAGCTTTGGAGCCTGTCCTGTACCTCACTCTGTAGACCAGGCTGGCCTCAGTCTGCCTGCCTCTGCTTCCTAAGTGTTGGGATTAAAGGTGTGTGCCACCACTGCCCGGTCAGCACATTTTCTTTTTTTATTTTATGTGTATATGGGTATTTTGTCTACATGAATGTCTGTGTACTGTATGTGTGCAGCCTGCACAGGACAGAAGAGGGCATCCAAGTCCCAGGAACTGGAGTTACAGATGTTGGGAATCAAACTGACCTCTGGAAGAACAGCTTAACCCTTAACCACTGAGCCATTGCTCCAGCCCCTTGTATGAGATTTAAAAAAAAAAAATAATTTATTGGGGCTGGAGAGATGGCTCAGCGGTTAAGAGCACTGAGTGCTCTTCCAGAGGACCCGGGTTCAATTCCCAGCACCCACATGGCAGCTCACAACTGTCTGAAGATCCAGTTCCAGGGGATCTGACACCTTCACACCAATGCACATAAGATAAAGTTAAATAAACCATAAAAAATTTTTTTTAAAAAATTAAAAAAAAATAATTTATTTTTATTTTATGTACACTGGTGTTTTGCCTGCATGAATTTCTGTACGAGGGTGCTGGATCCCTTGGAACAGAGTTACAGACAATTGTGAGCTGCCATATGGATGCTGGGAATTGAACTCAGGTTCTCTGGAAGAGCAGTCAGAGCTCTTAACCACCGAGCCTAATTGAGATCTTAACATCTGAGGTTTTTTTCTGTCATCAAGCCTAACCAAAAGTCCTCAGAGACCATCCTTGGGATTCAGTGATCCACTAGCTCTGTTGTCAGGCTTGAGGACTCCTCCTGCTTCCTTGACTGGGCACCATAGGCCCTGTAGGCCCTGTAGGCCAGGCTTGCAAATCTGAGTCGCTTTCTCCCTCTGCTGGCCATCTTTAGGCATGACACCTAGCTTTGCTTCACATCTGTCCTTGTTATCTCTGGCTTCCTCTACTTGGTTTGCTCAGAGTACCGAGAGTACCCCAACTCAAAAGCCTTCCTCCCTGGAGGCAGCTTCATTTCTTTCTTAGCCTGGTCACTGAGCCTCTGAGCTATCAGCTGCTGGCCCAGGGTGTGGCCCACAGCAGGTTCCACAGGTTTGTGTGGAATGGCAATTTCTGGCTTCCTGCTGCCTTCTGCACCATGTGGCAGGGTGGTGCGGAAAAGAGCACAGGCTGGGGTTTGTAATCCAGCCTCTACTACCTGGGTGACATCGGCTCCTGAGTGGCTCAAAATCCCAGTGCTCTGGTTCTTTTCTTGAATAGTTCATTTATAAAATGGCCTCAAGACCCAGTGTGGCTCCTAGTACCCTCTGCCTAGAATTCCAGCTCCAGTGGCTCCTAATACCCTCTGCCTAGAATTCCAGCTCCAGTGGTTCCTAGAACCCACTGCCTAGAATTCCAGCTCCAGTGGTTCCTAGAACCCACTGCCTAGAATTCCAGCTCCAGTGGTTCTTAGTATCCTCTGCCTGTAACTCCAGCTCCAGGGGGGTTTTGAGGCCCATGGCCTGCCTCATGTTTGCAGACTCCGGAGTCATGTGCACACAGCCACACATGCAATTAAAAAACAAATCCTCAACTGGGCGGTGGTGGCACATGCCTTTAATCCCAGCACTCGGGAGGCAGAGGCAGGCGGATATCTGTGAGCTCGATGCCAGCCTGGTTTACAAGAGCTAGTTCCAGGACAGGCTCCAAAGCTACAGAGAAACCCTGTCTCAAAAAACTGAAAAATAAAATAAAAAATCTTGGGAGGCAGAAAGATCTTGAGTTCAAGGTCATCCTCAGCTATACACCAAGTTCCATGACAGGACCACATAAAACCATCTCAAAACTCAACGAAACAGGAAGGCTCAACAGTGGAGACACAGCCCTAGTGTGGTCCACCGTGGCCGGTTAGGACCCTTTGTACTTTCTGTGAACTCGCCGGCTGGCTAGGGTACTGGACAAAGGGGCTGCTGACTGTTGGGTGCTGCCAGGGCAGGGCAGGCAGCCTTAGTTTGGGTCGAAGACATCATCCTAAGGGGCCCAAAGACAGACCTTGGATATGAGACAGCCTCAGGGTGGGGAGGCAACAGTGAGTCTCTTGGCAGATACCTCCAAATAACTGAGATGTCCAGCTAATGGAACGGGGTAAAAGCCCAGAGACAGCTCTATCCAGGTGAGAACTTTATCTCAAAGGCCCCAAGAATTCCCCTCCTTTATATTGAGTCTCCTAGCTTCTGAATCCTTCCAGTTGTCCCCATTGTTTAGGAAAGAGTCACCTGCCCAAAGCCACAGGCTACTCACAGGGGTTAAGTTCACAGGTTTAACAACCTGTCAGATCTGGTGGCAACTGCTTTGGGAAGAGGCAGATCTTTGGGAAGGGCCAGGAATGTGGGAGATTCGGGCCTCAGCCCAAGTGCTAAGGGGCCCGAGGGCAGGAGGCAGGCGAGAGGCAGGACTAAGAGGTCAAGGTCCAGGCAGGGTTTATTGGCCCCTGAGCCTCCCCCTCCCCCTGCTCCACCCAGTCAGGCTAGGATTGAGTTGGGGAAGGCAACAGACTCACAGACAGGCAGGAAGGCTGCATCTGCTCTCCCCACCCTCCCCAAGACAAGGACGCAGGGAACCTGGAGGAACAAGGAGTGTGATCAAGACTTCTTGACACTGGGGCCCAATGGCCACATGCTGTCCTCCTTTCCCCAGAGATGCAAGCAGGGCTAGGTGATACTTTGGCAGCTGTGGTCCAGGATCCTCTGTGGACGTCCATGGCTGGCCACTATAGTCTCTGGCTACTCGGCTTCCTGAGTCTGGAGGCTTTTGCCTTTGCCTCATTTGTAAGTACCCTTCCTTTTGGAGGGAGCTTGGTGACCCCTCTCCTGCTCCCTGCCCTGTTTGACTAAAGACATTATCCTTAAGGGGTCTGTCAGCAAGCCTGGACCCAGAGGCCTCGCCTGGCCCAGAAGACAGCTTGGACACGAGACTTTCACAGAAAGCCTCAGCAGGGTTGAGAAGGCGGCAGTGAGTCACTTGGCAGTTTGGGAGGGAGGGAATCAGCACCTAGGGGCGGAGGTGCGGGCCCTGCTAGCTTTGGTCTGGCATTGCCCAGGACCCTCTGGGGCAGAAGCTGGGGCTCCGAATCCAGCATCTTCTGGCCCTCAGAGGGATGTAGGGGTAAATCACAGCTTCTCCTCGCCTGCCTGGATGCGGGTATAGGCCTCTTGGTCCAGTGCAACATAGCAGCCCTTCCGGGCATCCAGATAGAACAGTGGGTCTCTCACAACAGCTGGGTCAAAGCCTTCCTTCCGCAGCTCTGTCTTCTGGAACTTGAAGGTCCCTAGGGAGTAGGAAAGAAAACTCAGAAAGTGCAAGGCAGGGGTCTGAACTCCTAGAAACTGAAGGCAAGTGCTGAGAAACAGAGAGCTAGGGAAGAAAAGGTGTGGGAGGAAGGGGCAAGGCTTTTTACAGTCCACAAGGAATGCTCCAGCAATCACATAGGGAACTGCCTCTCAAAGCAGTTTTGCACAGTGGTGGAGGGTGGAGACTGGACACAGGGACACTATATGCTCCACACCATTGAATGACAGCAAAGTGGAGGCCAGAATCTGGGTCCCCTTTGAGCATTGACTGCATGAAGCGGCCTCAATGCCCTGAGGCAGGTGCTCAACCATATTCTATCTAAGATGATTGCTTTCTTCCTTCTTCCTTTTTCAATAGGGTCTCACTTGAGAGCCCTGGCTGTCCTCCAAATTCACAAAAACCTGTCTCTGGCTCTCCAGGGCTGGGATTACAGATGTGCATCTCCATGCCTGGCTTGTTACTCATTTCTGGACCCAAATCCCACAGCTAGTAAGTGGTAGAGTTAGGTTTTGAACCTGGTCTCCTTGCATCCGCTAGCCTCTGAAATGTCTGCTGCAGAATTTCTGACTGAATCTAGGCCTCAGGAGCCACTGCCATTTCCACCCCCATGCTCTTGGGGGTGCCTTGAGAGCAGACAAGCCTTGCGAAGAACGAAAAGCTACATGAAAGGGAAACACCCCGGGTGAGGCCAGTGGACCAGCACAGCTCACATGCAAGTTAAGTAAGATTTCAGTTCCTCAGTCACACTAGCTCTACCTCGAAAGCTCACTCCCCTCCACAGCACTTGCTGCCACCATAGTGGACTGAAGAGATGCAAACATTTGCCTCAGCACATAGAGTTCTGTTGGACAGAGCTGCAGAAGAGAGCAGCCATGAGACCGGTGTGTGTGACTACAGCCTCTGCACCTTACTACTTACTACTATCCACCTTATAGCTGAATCAAAACCCCACATTACTGTGACCTTTAGAAACCTTTGCCTGTAGTTCATTCTGCAGCAAGGCCATCTGGCAGCTCCCCTGCTTATTTTGGACAGAAGTGGACCTTTAACCCTCAGGAAGTTCAGTCTCAGTTGTGAGGGATTTTCTTTTTTCTTTTTCTTTTTGAGACAGGGTTTCTCTGTGAAATTGTCCTGGATATCCTGGAACTGCTATTTTATTGTTGTTGAGACAGGGTCTTGTGTATTGTGTAGCCAAGGCTGGTCCTGAACTCTCCATCCTCCTTCCTCCATCCCGAAGCAGAAGGATTACAGGGTGTATTATCACATGAAACCCAGCCCATTATCTTTGGAATTCCTTTGGAATTTTTCCCCTCTGGGACTAAAAGATTCCAAGGACCTCAAGTCTAGTCAGACCAGTATCTCAGAACCACAGGGCAGCAGCCAGAGAACAGCGCTCTTTCCACAGTTTCCAAACAGCAGGGCAGAATCTCAGCCCTGGGGCAAGGCTGTGTGTCAAGGTCAGAGACCAGTCAGGAGCTCACACCACAGAAAGACTAGAATCTAGGAGCTGGAAAAGGGGCAGACCTGTTTTATGCAGCTCAGGCAGGAAGCGCAGGAAGATGGGACGGGCGTACAGAGGCAGCTCCTTTTCCAACGTCTGTGCAAAGCTCTTCAGGTCACAGCTGCTAGTGGGGCTTGCCACAGCAGCCATTCCTGCTCGGCCCTCAGTTCCTGGGAGCAAGAGGGCACATGGTGAGTGGTAGGCAGTGTCCTGACACACCCACTGTCCTCCCCACACATACCTGGCACCTCGACACCATACACTGCCACATCAGCCATATCCAGCAGGCGGCTGAGTGTGCCTTCCACTTCAGTGGTAGACACATTCTCCCCTTTCCAGCGGAATGTGTCCCCTGTGCGGTCTCGGAAGTAAAGGTAGCCCAGCTCATCCATCACCAGCACATCACCTAGAGAGGTGTACGGTGAGTTGGGATTGGGCCAGCCTAGCTCTTGACCGAGGTTGAGTCAGGCAGTCATCACTGAAGCTCAGGGACTGGGTTTTGAGGAGTCCAGGGATGTGTTCTCTGGGTCAGTAGAAGCTCCCCTCATCTCTCTCTCTGGAAGGGATAGCAAAGAGCAGGGAACTCACCAGTGAGGTAGGCTTGGTCCCCCTTCTTGAAGACATCATTAGCGATCTTCTTGTTGTTGGCATCCTGGTTGAGGTAACCATCAAAACGGCGCAGGGGGTCCTGCTGGATGATGCGACCCACCAGCTGGCCTGGCTGGCCTAGGGGCGAGAAAGGCGGTCAGGTGTGGCCTATTCTACCTGTCTTCTCCCACAAAGACACCCTGCATCTTGAGCTGACTTAATGTAAGCTGCCTACCACAGAAATGCCCCATTTAAGCTGGGCAGTGGTGGCACTCAGGAGGCAGAGGAAGGGCATCTGAACAATTGGACACACTGAGCCCTGCTCCTGCCCTGGCTCTCCTCAGACTTTCATTTCATTCATCACACACAAGCCTTACAGCAGCCCTGAGCTAAGTGAAGCCATCACCCCGTGTGAAGGTGACAGACTCTAATGGGTCTAACAGTACAGGCTAAAGGCCCAGTCAGCCCTAGGTGGCCAGGACGGGGCCATCTCAGGAAGGTGTGCAGGTGGCATGGTGTGTGGGCAAAGGTAAAGTGATGGCAGCAGAAATGGGTAATGTGCCCCTTAGAAGAGAGTCCACGCAGAACAGGTTTTTGTAGTTATCTACACTGGCTGACTACCTCCAAGACAGGATCTCCCTCCTCGGATGCCCAGTTCCCCTCATGGGGCAGACCTGGTTGACAGGGAATGCAGACGCCATCAGGTCCCCGGATCAGTTCCATGGTATCCTCATTGACTCGAACCAACCGGATGGGGTACACGAAGGACAGGATGCGGCTATTGAAACCACAGGCCCCCACCTGCAAAGGCCGAGACTTGGGCCGGGGCCCCGTGGACTCCCCAGTAAGACAGTGGGGCTAGAGGGACCCTTCTATTCACTCTGAGGCTGAAATTCTCCTTAGCCCTCTGCAAGCCTAGGGCCTATTGTGATCCATCCCTACAGCAGCCTTATTAGCCCAATCTGTACCTTACCTGGCTGTCAAAGTTGCCCAGGCTACAGTTGCACTCAGTGGCCCCATAGAACTCGGCCACTTGGGGGATGTGGAACCGGCTGGAGAAGTCGGTCCAGATGGACTGCCGAAGGCCGTTGCCCAGTGCCATGCGCACCTTGTGCCGAGACTCAGCCTCCCGGGGCGGCTGGTTCAGGAGGTAGCGGCAAAGCTCGCCAATGTACTGTACAATCTGAGGTGGGTATAGGTGTGGGTGTGAGTCCACGCTCTAGGGGGCGCCCACTCATCATCTCTCCATTCTTCCTGCCCTCCCCAGCTGAATAGTTCCTTCTCTCTCTGGACCTCAGATTTCCCATCTGAACAATGAAAATGCTGCTCAAGGAATCGTTCTAAACAGCCTCCACGTGTGGGTGGCAGGAGGGAGACGGGGGGGGGGGAGGGATGGGGCTGCTCACGCCTGTCCCTTCTCACTCACTGTGCAGTTGTACTTGATACAATCATCCCAGAACCGGGAGGCTGAGAACTTCTTCCGGATCACCACGGTCATGCCATGGAGTAGACACTGGCCGACTCCCACGATGTTTCCTAAAGTCAGAGGGGCCTGGAGGTTAAGGAGATTGAGAGCCAGCCCAACAGACTCCTCTCACTCAGGCTTGCCTCTTTTGAGGCAGGGTCTCATAGAGTCCAGGCTGTATAGGAGACGATAGGCCTTGACCTCCTGGCCATCTGGCCTCCGCTTCCCAAGCCTCCACTTCCCAAGCGTTGGATTATAGGAGTTCACCACCGCGGCTAGCTCCTAGTCCTAAATCTTCACAGGCCCTTCCCCTGGTCCCCTCCTGTTCTGTCCTAGTACATTAACTGGCCACAACTCTCTTCTACCAACCATGTCTCCACAGTGTTTGTGGAATCAAGGCGGCCCCCAGTCTGCACAGCTGCCATTTAATGAAACATTCCGAGTTTCCTATCCAGCACCTGTCTCCTCAGCCCCCGAACTGGTCTTCCTGTGTATGACACTCGTGCTTTTTGCCCCTCCCTTACCTTCATTAAGTCATCTCTCCCTGAGTGTCAGGCAGGTCCCCAGCATCCTCCTGCCCCCTCCAAACACACAGATCTCCTTGAATTATCTTGGAGGTCAGAATGATACCAGCCTCAACACCCAGCAGTCACGATGCCCTTGGGACACTGACCCACACCAGGAGTCTCGTGTCACTGTTGATGGAGTCAATGCTCTTGCCTGAATCGGAACCCAGATTTGTGGCTAGAAAAGTGGGGCTCCTAAAGGCACAGGGTGCTGGCAGCTAAGGGAGGCCCAGGGTTACCTGCTGAATGGTAGAGAGGGAGGCAGTCATAGACAATGTCGTCAGGCTGCATGCGGAATCCATAGTACACCAGGGCAGCCATACGGTAATACCTTCAAGGGGACAGGGTAAAGAGCTCAGTGGGCACTCTGGAATAGCAGAAGGAAGCTTCACAGTAACATGAGGTCACTTCCATTTGCCCCTTACCTGCTGTGCACCACAATGGCAGCCTTGGGTAGCCCTGTGGTGCCCGATGTGTAGACATAGAAGAGCTTATCTGAAGGGAAGAGACATGCAGGTTACTGTGAGGCCAGCACAGGACAGCACAGGGAAATGGAAGGTGCATGCCCATCGACATTTCTTCCTACCCTTCTGGAGACCTCTACTCCTCCCAGGCGTCAGCCTGAGCCAGGCTGAGTGTGACAGTCAGATGAAGACATGATACCTGACCACCAAGCCTCAGCATGGGAGCACAGGCTGATGAAACCTGGAAGTACCATCTGGCTAGGCTTCCAGAAGCAAAGGTCACGGTGCCAGGTAGGCTTCTGGAAGGAAGGGATGCCTGCCTCGAGGCTTAGCTGCAAGAGGACTACTTGTTGGGAGTGGCGGTGCACAACTTAAGCAGTCTGGAGGCAGAGGCGGGAGAACCTCTGTGAGCTTGAGACAGCGAGCTAAAGGACAGTGAGAACTATACACATAGACACTGTCTCAAAAAATAAGAAAAAAGACAAGCATGGTGGCTTTTAATCCCAGCACTCAGGAGGCAGAGGCACCGAATCTCTGTGAGATCAAGGCCAGCCTGGTCTGCATACTGAGTTTCAGGACAGCCAGGGCTATGTAGAGACCCTGTGTCAAAAAATAAGAAAAAATAGTAAAATAAGGGAGCGGGTATTATGGCTTCTTTGCATCACTGATTTCTATTTCCCCTGCCCACATGGGGGCTTGTCATAAGGCTCAGTCAGTCCTATCAGAGGGTGTGTGTGCGTGCGTGCGTGCGTGCGTGCGTGCGTGTGTGTGTGTGTGTGTGTGTGTGTGTGTGTGTGTTGAGTTTCTGGAGGTCAAGAATTCCAGCAGACAATACTGACAGGAACCACCTCAGGTGGTATAGCACCTGCTGTGTGCCAACCTTGGGCAGTATGAGGGCACGAGGGTGAACCAGCCATGGTCCCTGCCTCAGGCAGCTTCCAAAAGCATCTAAGAAGTAAGAGATAGGAAAGGCTCAACATGGGCAATGACAAGCCACCAAGTCCTTCCTGCCAATACCCTAGCCTCAGGGTTGACCTTTAATATCAACCCATAAAGCTGATTGCTACTATCCCCAGCTTTATTGCAGTGGAACCTGAGGCTAAGAGGGCAGGTCAGTGGCCCTGGGTCACACAGGGAAGTAGAAGAGGATTCCTGGAGGAGGGGCAAAGGCCCCTTCTCTCCACCTCAACTCCTTGGCTAAGACTCATAGCAAGTGGCGGGGTGCACAGTCCTACAGTCAGGCACTACCATGGGCTGCTTCACAAATCCAACAATGTCACCTTACCCCAGGGAGTTCATCCTATTTCCAGTGCTCATTTTAGAACCCTCCAAGGGGTGAGAGACCCACCTGTAAAGCCCTTGTCAGGGTGACTGGGCAGGTGTTTCGGGGCATCTTCTAGCAGAGGGTCCAGATGCTCTGTGTTGGCAGGCACTGTGCTGGGCTCCCAGGAACCAGAGCAGAAGAGGCTGAGTGAGGGTTTCAGGCTAGCATGGATCTCAGAGATGGCTACAGGGGAGAAGATGCGGGTCAGCAAGCCCCGTGTTCCCAGGACCTGTGCTATGCCACGGTTAAGCATGCTGTCAGGGAAGACTGGCTGGTGTGGGGAAATGGGTAAAACACATCACTCTTGACTGGACACAATGTCTTACCCATAGTTCCTGTTCTTGTAAAGCTACCAACATCAATTCCCCACCTCCCTGCCCTCTGATCCCACTTAAAAAAAATGTAGCTATGTATCTGGCCTGATATTGCTATGCAATCCAATCCTCCTGCTTCAGCCTCCTAGTGCTGGGATTATGAGCATATACCATCATGCCAGCTACCATCCGCCCATTTTACAGATGAGGAAAGTGAGTACTAAGGATGGAAGACATGGCTCTAACTCATGCCAAGCTTTTACCTACTCTACTATGACTCTCTGTAGAGGACTAATTAGAGGACAAGAGGAAGTCGTGGCTCCAGTTCTCAGGAAACCTTTCCTCAGGCCTCCTGGAGCTGCATAAACTCTATTCTCCCTGGGCAGGAGACAATCCTGGCCCATTGGCTCTGCTTTCTCTAGCTTTAAATTCTGGAGCTAGAGAGATAGATAGCTCAGTGGTTAAGAGCACTGACTGCTCTTCCAGAGGTCCTGAGTTCAGTTCCCAGCAACCACATGGTGGCTCACAACCATCCATAATGGGATCTGATGCCCTCTTCTGGCGTGCAGGTGTACATGCAGATAGAGCATCATATACATAAAAATAAATAAATCTCTTTAAAAAAAATTCTTTTTTCAATGCTAGGAATGCAGCCCAGGGCCTCACACATGCTAGGAAAGAGCTATGTCCTTATTAGTCTTTCTGGCTTCCCCTTGACTCCCCCAAACCTCTTCTCTCCCTTCTGCATGCTTCCTTCTCCACAGCAGTGTGGGCAGAAAGAAAGAGAGGCTGTGGTCCAGCCCAAGATCAAATCCTAGTATTGCTGTGGAACTGGGTGACTCTGGGTGAACGTCTTACTTCCCTCTAAACCGGTCTCATCATCCAAGAACCAAGACAACAATCGCTCTCTCCTGGCTTAGTGAAGATCAGGGCTGGGCAAAGCACCATGCTCAGCATGTTTGGCAATAAATAAAACTCAGTCCTGAGAGGAGAGTAGGGACTGGATTCCTATTCCCCCTCGACAGATGAAGAAGAGGCCGAATCTACCTGAGGACCAGCCAGCACTGGCCACTTTGCTGGTGCTTTAGAGCGGGAACCTTCTTGAAATTTGTGGTACTGCAGGTAGGAAAACTAAGGCTTAGGGAATGTGTTGTTCACACAGGCTTGCCAAGGTCCAGAAGCTCTGACGCCCAGACTCACAAAGCCTCCCACACAGCTAGAAGGGGGTTGTCATCATCTGTGTAAGCCCCATGGGTCTTCCACTTAGAACTCACCTGAGGCCATCTCGCTGCCAAAAATAAGGGCTCGTGCCTTTGAGGTGTCAAGACAGTGGCGCAGGGCATCACGTCTAAGGTTGGTGTTGATGAGAGCTGCCTCCACGCCCAGCTTGGCCATGCCCAGCCACAGACCCACAAACTCATTACGGTTCTCCATAAAGAGGGCAACTACATTGCCTGAGGCCAGGCCCCGGGCCTGCAAAAAGTTGGCCACACTACTGGAGTAGTCATCCAGCTGGCGGAACGTCCAATGAGTGTCTGTGCCCTCGAAAATCAGGGCTGTCTTGTCGGGGTGGCGCCGCACCACTGAGGCAAACAACAGGGGCACTGTCTTCCGCTCCTGAAGGTACCGTCGAACCTTTGCCTTCACCTTCAGGAGCACCATGCCGCCACTGTGTGGGAGCAAGGAAGCCATGAGTGCTGAGCCAGGCAGGCTCCTGACACCTCAAACCAGGCTGCTGTCCTAAGGGCCAGAGTCTCAGGAACCAGCTTTCTTTTCTTCTTTCTTTTTTTGGTTTTTTGAGACAGGGTTTCTCTGTAGCTTTGGAGCTTGCCCTGGAACTAGCTCTTGTAGACCAGGCTGGCCTCGAACTCACAGAGATCTGCCTGCCTCTGCCTCCCGGGTGCTGGGATTAAAGGTGTGCACCACCGCCCAGCTAGGAACCAGCTTTCTAACACTCTCAATTGTCAACTCCTCCTGGGTGCTCGGCACTGTCTATATACCCTCACTGAGGCCTCACAGCAGCACTGAGAGCCATAATTCCTCTCCCTTGATGCAGGAAGAGGAAAAAAAAAAAAAAACAGGTTTTCATGGTGCCACAGTTGGCCGAGCGCTTCAGAGGTCAAATGTAACTGAGCCGACAATCCAAAGTCAGGTCTCTCTGGGATTCGACTCCAGAGTTCCACTCTTCTGCTTGTTTTTTGAGACAGTATCTCTCTACTATGCAGCTCTGGCTTCCCTGGAACTCACTATGATAGCAGGCTGGCCTCGAACTTACAGAGACACAGCTGCCTCTGCCTCTCAAGTGCTGGGATTAAAGGTGTGCACCACCATGTCCAGCTCCAGAATTCCCCTCTTATTCTCTTCTGAGTCTGCGGTTCTGCCAGAAGCCCTCTAGGGCCCAAGCCCACAGTCTGTCCTTCCTTGGCCCTCACTGCCATAGGAATCAGGGATGAGTCTTCCTCCCTAAATGCAGAGGCAGGTATGTGTCATAGTTACTACCTTGTCCCCTAGGCCTTCTCCACACTGGGCACAGGGCAAATGTCCCATGCTGGCGGAACCATCTTCACACATCACCCCACCAACCTCCTGCTTCTGAGCTTTTGCCAATGTCCTCTGCTGTGCACTGGCCTCCCTTGCCTGCACAGAACCTTCCAGGCACAGTCCTTTCTCTCCAGGAAGCCTCCTGGACTCAGTTCCTTGCCTGAGGCCCTGTCTCCCCATCCCACGCTCCCACAGCTCCTGTGGGACCCCTGATATCTCCTTTTATAGTCAGCCCAGACTGACAAAGTGAGCTACCTGCTCTAGGTTCCTAGGTGGAACCCAGGAGTGGGCAAGACTGCCAGAGTCCCTGCAGCATGGCACTGCCAGCTTAGGGAATTACTTCGTCCCTTTCTTACCTCCTGACTAGTCTGATTCTGGCAGATTGAGTCTGCCTTCTTCCTCTCTGGGCCTCAGAGCCAGCCCAGCACCTGGCATTAGAGCAGCTGGGAGCAATTACTCCCAGATGGCTAGGGCCTGTGCTAACATCCACTGTCGCCTTGGGTTCTCTCTGGCTGTGCCAACCTGAGGAAAGGTCCTTTTCCTTTGGGATTTTCTTCACCTTGCAATAAACCAGTGTTCTCAGGACCCCTTACAGACAGCTCTCCAACCAACCTGCCCTAGGTCAGGGAGTCTCAAGTTGGAGACTTTGACCTTGGAGATGAAAGTACCTGGCATGATTGCCAGGAGAAGGGCATGAAGAAGAGGCTGTCCTTTGTGACCCAGCTATCTTATGCTGGCGGGGATAAAGGACGGCAAAGCCCAGCCATTTTTTTTGAGACCCCCCAAGAAGGGCTAGATATGGTACTCACAAGACATCTCGCCTGACGGTCTTGATGAAGATCCGGATGAAGCGCCAGCCGCCAGACCCCAAGTACAGGAGCAACAGGGAGAATCCCACTTGGGTCCAGGGCAGTTTCAGCACCAGATTGGAGAACAGTAGTGCTCCCACCAGAGATGCCCCAAGCAGCATTGTGACCTGCAGTACAAGGTGGTTAGGAGACTCAAATGACTATTTCTTTAGGGACTTCAACCTCTTGACCCAGCAGCCACTTCAGTATGATCCCAAAAGGTCCCCCAAAGGGACTGCTTAGTCACCTCAAAAGGAGTGGCTTAGAATAAGGTTCAAGACTGCGGTTCCATGCCAAGTTGGAAGGGATTGAGGTAAAAAGCTCCAGGGTTAGCTGGGCCATGGTGGCACATGCTTTTAATCAAATCACTCAGGCAGAGGCAGGAATCTCTGTGAGTTTGAGGCCAGCCTGGTCTACAGAGAGAGTTCCAGGACAGTCAGAGGAGCTGTTACATAGAGAAACCCTATCTCAAAAAATAAATAAACAAAAATACCCAAAAAAACTCTGGGGTTAAGAAGCAAGAGGATGGTCTAGCTTCTAGTTCTATCTCTGACCACCACGCCAAGTGACCTTGGGCTAGCCCCTTTCCTATCTCAGGCCACAGCACTCTGCTCTATGCACTGGGGGTTAGTAAGACTTGTTCTTAGAACCTTTCCAGGCCAAACAGGACAATCCACTCACCTATGTTCAAATATCCTAACCAAGATGGCTGGGAGGTGGGCACTGATAAGCGCTTCTGGCTTGACTCCTCTCCCAGGGACTCCAGGAGGTTCTGGAGATGACAACACCCAAAAGGGCAGTTTCCTGGGAAAGGAGCCCTGCACAGTCTCTGCCCACGGACTCAAGCGTTGTGCCTCTATTGGTCCATAGAGGGCGAGCCAGCAAATGGGTTAGAGGCTGGAGGGGCCTGAGAGGTGACAGCCCTGAGGTAGGGAGGAAGGAGATGGCTGTTGGAAAGTACAATACTCACCTACACCCACACACCCAGCAAGCCCCTCAGATGAATCTTGGGAGACTAGGGTTGAGGGGAAGGGGAAAGGCTGTGTTCAAGCACAGGGCAGGGATGAAAGCCAAGCACACTATTCTTGCTTCTTTATGGACTTGGTGAAGAGGACAGCTAATGGATTGCTTTTCTTAGTGTTTTCCTTTTCTTGGGGAGAGCCGAAGGTCAAAGCTTGAGTATCTCCAAGCTAGGCGGAGGACCATGGCCTGAATCACAGGAAGCCCTTATGAGAGAGACCATCTTCTGGAGAAAAGCATTAAGCTAGGGGTGGGAGAACTAATGCAGGATCCCCAAGATCCTTAGCCCTCTAACCTGTCAGAGCCACTCAGAAAAGAGGCTACTAGCCGGTCCAAGACCGCTGAGAGAGAAGACAGGACAGGAGGGGGTGCCGCGGACTGACCAGCCCCTAGACAGCCAGGACATCAGAGCGCAGGGCTGGAAGACGGGGAGGGAGGGCGCGCCCCTCAGCCCCGGCCGGTGCCGCCGTCTCCCCCTGCTCGGCCTGGCACGTTCCCCCGCTCAGAAAGCCGCCGTCCCCGCCTTGGCTCACCCGGCTGCGGCTGCGCGGCGCGGCGCCCGGTCAGGATGCGGCCCGGTTGCGGCAGCGGAGTGCGGAGCGCTGGGGGCATCGGCCGCCCCGGGGCGCACACAGCCGAGCCTCAGCACGCCCGACCCGCTCCGTGCCCTTGTAGGGTCTGTACCTCCGCGGCACTCCACCCCCGCCCACCTCCCGCACCCGCACCGGCTGTGCCGGCCCGCAGCACCACCTTCCGCCCGGTCCCGCAGAGGGCGAGCCTCTGAGCTCGTGCGCTCAGCGCAACCCAGCCCCAGCGCGCTCGACACCGCCCAGCCCCGCCAGCCCTGCGCGCGCCACAGCCTCCGCTGCCCTCTGGGAGTGGTAGGTCCAGCCGCGCGGCATGCTGGGAATTGTAGTCCGAGTAGCCTCGCTAGGCTAGGCTGATTTAGATGCCCTAGTCAGGGAGAGTGCAGATCTGCAATCCCCTGGACCAGAGGACCCAGGGAGACTATACCTGCACACATGGCCATTCGAGAATCCGGAGTCAGAGTTGAGGCACAAGTAGAATTTATTTATTACTTAATTTTTTTTTATATTTGTTTGCTTATTTCTGTGTGTGTACGCACATACCAAAGCCCTTGAGTGCCCAGAGGACAACTTGGGGGAGTTGGTTCTGTTCTTACACCATGCAGGCTCCAGGGATCTAATTAGACATGGTCTTCAGGCATGGGGACAAGTACCCTCTCTGAGCTACCTTGCTAGTCCTATTTATTTTTTGAAACAGGGTCTCACTCTGTAGTCACACTGTCTTGGAACTTGCTGCTGTCAATCTACTTCAGCCCTGGGATCACAGGCATGAGCTACCATACTTGCCTTGAAACTGAATTTATTTATTTATTTATTTGGTTTTTCAAGACAGGGTTTTTCTGTAGCTTTTAGAGCCTGTCCTGGAACTAGCTCTTGTAGACCAGGCTGGCCTCAAACTCACAGAGATCCACCTGCCTCTGGGATTAAAGGTGTGCGCCACCACCGCCCGGCTGAAACGGAATTTAACAAATGCTTAACAACACTCACTGAAAGAAAAGGCGGGATTCTTGCAGAGGTGAACACACAAACTCAAACCGTAGACTCTGGCAGAGTAAGTATATAGGACGCCGGGCTTCTAGCCCAGCCGGAGTCATTACTCCCCACAGTTAAGTAGGACGACTTCCTCAGCTCCTTTACGGTTTTCGTCACCTATGGAAGGGTCAGAAAGAGCTGAAGAGCCAGACATGGCGGCTGCAGAAGATCTCCTTGACGTCATAGATTTAAAGACCATAAATAACGTTAGCCTCTGACTGATAGGACACTCCAGAACTTTTTTTGTTGTTGTTGTTTTGTTTTTCAAGACATGGTTTCTCTGTGGCTTTAGAGCCTGTCCTCTGCCTCCTGAGTGCTGGGATTAAAGGCGTGCACCACCACCACCCGGCTTCACACTCCAGAACTTTAGCCTCTGACTGATAGGACACTCCAGAACTTCGGCTCTTTGTAAACCTAGGACTTTTGCCCCGTGCCTAGCTGTGGGCAAGGGTCCAGACGAGCAGCCCTGCGGGGTTCAGAGCCTCTGAAAAGGGGTAATTAAGCATCTTCAGTCATCTATTACTGCCCTTAAGTAGCTCCTTCAATGACTTGGTCCAATAAAGTTCTTAAAGCGGGGAGGGGCATTTTTAAGGTCTGTTTATAGGGATTACAGATGGAATTTTGGTATGATGATTTGGACCAGTTTGTTTAGGAGTTCATCTTTTGGAGGGCCTGGACAGTAAGTTAAAGTGACATCTCCAGGGTTAAAACAGAAGGCTGTGGCCGGGTGGTGGCGCATGCCTTTTATCCCAGCACTTGGGAGGCAGAGGCAGGTGGATCTCTGTGAGTTCGAGGCCCGCCTGACCTACAAGAGCTAGTTCAAGGGCAGGCTCCAAAGCTACAGAAAAACCCTGTCTCAGAAAAAAACAAAACAAAACAAAACAAAACAAAAAAACAAAAACAGAAGGCTGTGGTGACCATGTTCATAGGGATGAACATTTCAGACCAATAGGCTGGATTCACGTTCTCAGCCAAAAGTTCCAAATCTCAGCTTCTTACTATTATTAAAAGTGGGTTTTGGGGGTCAGGCATTGGTGGTTCACACCTTTAGTCCCAGCATTCAAGAGGCAGAGGCAGGGGTTGGGGAGATGGCTCGGTGGTTAAGAGCACTGGCTGCTCTTCTCCAGAGGTCCTGAGTTGGATTCCCAGCAACCACATGGTGGCTCACAACCATCTGTAATGAGATCTGGCATGCGGGCATACAAAAGGCAGAATGTTGTATACATAATAAATAAATCTTTAAAAAAAAAGAGGCAGAGGCAGGAGGATCTCTGAGTTAGAGGCTAGCCTGGTCTACAAAGTGAATTCCAGGATAGCCAGGGCTACACAGAGAAACCCTGTCTCAAAAACAAACAAACAAGGGGCTGGAGTGATGGCTCAGTGGTTAAGAACACGGGCAGCTCTTCCAGAGGGCCCAGGTTCAATTCCCAGCATCCACGTGGCAGCTCACAGTTGTCTATAACTATATTTCCAGGGGAAATGTGTGTGTGTGTGTGTGTGTGTGTGTGTGTGTGTGATTCTAGGGCTCACCTACAGCATTAGTGTGCAGATTGCAGATTTATAGGACACATCTGAAGCAGTGTTGACATATTTATTATTATAGTTTATAGGCTCTCTGACCACAGAGAGCACATAAATCAAATTCTAGGAGACATGGCTTCTGGTGTTTGAAGTTATCCTGAAGTACATAGAGTATCATACTATACCTTAGTGGAAGAGCCCTGCCCAGCTTGCCTAAGGACCAGTACCAAAAACTCAACCAAAAAAAAAAAAAAAAAACTGAGCCGGGCATTATGACATACAATTTTTTTCACCCACCACTCATGCATGTGGCCCCTATGGCACACACATACATACTTTTAATTTCCATACTCAAGAGCCAGAGGCAAGCCGGTCTCTGTGAATTCCAGGACAGTATGTTATATGTAGTGAGTTCCAGGACAGCCAGGGCTATAGAGAGACCTGTCTCCAAGTCAACAAAAAACCAAAAAGAGGGGGCTGGGGAGTTGACTCAGTACACTTATTGCTTACCAGAGGACCCAGGTTTGGTTCCCAGCACCCACATTCAGCAGCCATTACGGCCTCTAACTCTAGCTCCCGGGGATCTGAAGTCCTCTTTTAGCCTCTGTCAGCATGCATACACATACGTATGAAAATAGAAAAAAATTTTTTTTCAAAAGAGAAAGGAAGAACTAGGCCAGTCTAGGTCACATAACATAGCAAGAGTTTGTAGCAAATTAAAAAAAACAACTCTGGGCAGAAAGATCATGTCTGGTTGCATGCACAGGGATAAGCAAGTAATATAGTAAATGCTTGTTTAATGAATAAAAGGGAGAATGAGCAAGGTTATGGCAACCGGGAGCCACAAATGTAAATATGATACTTTCTGGACTGACTGCTTACTTAGGTCATCTATAAGGCGGCAAGTGAGTTTGTGGGAGGGGAATGCTGAGGAACTAGCTGCTGTCTTCTAAATGGACTTGCCACAGTGGCCAAGTTAAGGCTGTATCCCACAAAACACTGGGCTAGGTCTGAGGGAAGAAGCCAAACATGGTGGAGCAAAATGTTCTGCCTCCAAGCTGCTTGCTGTGGTCGAACACAGAGAGAGTAGATGAAGGTAAGTCTTGAATGGGCAGCCCCCCCACTACATCCTGGCATTTCATCTGCCCCAACACTCTCCTTGGGCTGTCTTCTTTGCATTCTGGCCAGAAGCAGCTGGGATGCAGTCCCTGGCCCCAGCGGCCAGGCTTTGACAAAATCACTCTCCCAGAGCCCAGAGCCTATCTGCACCTGTTGATAGAAATCCCCCTGGGGAAGTAGAGGGGCTGGAGGGATGGTTCAGTGGTTAAGAGCACTGGCTGCTCTTCTAGAGGACCCAGGCTCAATTCCCAGCACCCACATGGTGCCCCACAACTATCTGTAACTCCGGTTCTAGGAGACCAGATACTTTCACACGGACATAATTGCAGGCAAAACACTAATGTACATAAAATAAAAGTAATTAAAAAAAAGAAATCTCTCCTGTGGCTGGTTAAGAATTCAAGGTAATTGTCGGGCAGTGGTGGCACACACCTTTAATCCCAGCACTTGGGAGGCAGAGGCAGGCAGATCTCTGTGAGTTCGAAACCAGCCTTGTCTACAAGAGCTAGTTCTAGGACAGGCTCCAAAGCTACAGAGAAACCCTGTCTCGAAAAACAAACAAACAAAAAAAGAGTTAAAGGTGATATAGTGGTCTTCTCATATGGAGCTGGCACATGGAGACCCTCAGCTGACCTCAACTCTGAGGCCAGAAGTGGCACTGTCTTCTGATGGTTTTGTCAGCTTGACAGTCTAGAGTCACCTGGGAGATGGGCCTGTGACGAACCCTGGGCAGAGGATTCTGAGCAGTATTAAATAAAGAAAACTAGCTAGCTAGGCATGGTGGTGCACACGCCTTTAATCCCAGCACTCAGGAGGCAGAGGCAGGCAGATCTCTGTGTGTTATATGACCTACACAGCGAGTTTCAGGCTAGCCACAACTACATGGTGAGAACCTACCTCAAATACAAAACTAACAGAAAGAGCTAGCTGACACTTGCATGATTCGTTGTCCCTGTTTCCTGATTGTACATATGATATGACCAGAAGCTTTAAAATTTTTGTTTAAAAAATAAAAAACAAACAAAATTGAAAGCCAGGAGGTGGTGGCATAGGCCTTTAATCCCAGCACTCAGGAGGCAGAGGCAGACAAAACTCTGAGTTTGAGGCCAGCCTGGTATACAAAGTGAATTCCAGTACATCCAGGGCTACACAGAGAAAACAAAACAAAACAAAACAAAAAAAGCTGTTTGGATATTTTTAAAAATATTTATTTATTGTGTATACAGTATTCTGTCTGCTTGTATGCCTGCAGGCCAGAAGAGGGCACCAGACCTCATTACAGATGGTTGTGAGCCACCATGTGGTTGCTGGGAATTGAACTCAGGACCTTTGGAAGAGCAGGCAATGCTCTTAACCACTGAGCCATCTCTCCAGCCCTCGCTGTTTGGATTTTTTTTTTTTTTTTTTTTTTACCATTCCTGGAGGTCCTGCAATACCAGGTCAATTCATGAAATGGGTGAAACAAGCTCCCATTCCAACCCCTAGCTCCAAAAATCCACTTACTATATTGTCATTGGATAGAGGATGTATCAGATATTAAACTGATAAGAATAGATGCTACACTTGATCTTAGCCAAAAGACCGGGAAACAATTAGAAGTAACTAATTTGATATGCATGAATGTTTTGTCTGCATTTGGGTGCCTGTGTAGGTCAGAAGAGAGTACCAGGTTAGAAGATGGCATTGGTTTCCCTGGCACTGGAGTATCAGTGGTTGTGAGTCACCATGTGGGTGCTGGGAATTGAACCAGGGTCCTTTGTCAAGAACGAAAAGGGTTCAAACCTCAGGTTGTCAAAAAAAAAAAAAAGAACGAAAAGGGCTCTCAACCACTAAACCATTTCTCCAGACACCTGTTGCCTTTACTTCTTCCTTTTCTTTTCTGTTTTTTTTTTTTTTTTTTTTTGGTGGTGGTGGTGGTTGTTTTGTTTTGTTTGTTTTGTGACAAAGGTTTCTCTGTATAGCTCTGGTTGTCCTGGAACTCAGTTTGTAGACCAGGCTTGTTTTGGAATATTTAACTATGTAAAGATGTGATACCTTTGTTTATGCTGAAAAATATTACTTTAACTGCATAAAGGTGTTACATTTTTCTGCTGCCTTTGTTAGCAATTTAAAGGTGTTTTACATTTGTTTGTGCTGCATTTGTTTAATTATGTAAAGATGTGCTGCTGTTTCACCTTGACTGCCTAAGGCACCTCATTGGTCTAATAAAAAACTGAACAGTCAATAGCTAGGCAGGAGAGGGAGAGGCAGTGATGGTGGTCAGAGAGAATAAGTAGAAGGAGAAATCTAGGATGGAGAGAGAAGAGAACAAGGGAGAAAGAGAGGGACATGCTTGGGGCCAGAAGCCAGGCAGCTGCCAGCCAGGCATGAGAAGCAGTGAAGTATGACAGAAAGGAAGGAAGGAAGGAAGGAAGGAAGGAAGGAAGGAAGGAAGGAAGGAGGGAAGGAAGGAGGGAAGGAGGGAGGGAGGGAGGGAAGAGGAGGGAGGGAGGGAGGAAAGAAGGAAGGGAGATAAAGAAAGATGTTGTGGGATGTCCTTCTGTAGATGTGTTGCTTTTATTGGTTAATGAATAAAGAAACTGCTTTGGACCTATAGCAGGGCAGAACTTAGGTAGGTGGGGAAGACGGAACTGAATGCTGGGAGGAAGAAGGCAGAGTCAGGGAGATGCCATGGAGCCACTGAAAATAGAAGTGCTAAAACTTTGCTGATAGGCCACGACCTCGTGGTGATACACAGATTAATAGAAATGGGTTAAATTAATATGTAAGAATTAGCCAATAAGAAGCTAAAGCTAATGGGCCTAGCAGTGATTTAATTAATACAGTTTCTGTGTGATTGTTTCAGGTCTAAGCTAGTTGAGTGGCCGGGATGAACAAGCAGGCCCTCCACCAACAGAATGAAAGAAGGGAGGCAGGGAGGGAGGAAGGTAAAAAGCCCCAGGGCAAAATGTAGATGAAGAGAAACAGATTAAAATAAGCACTAAGATAAGGCCAAGCATTCATAACTAATAAATCTCTGCTTCATGATTTGAGAACTGGTTGGTGGCCCAAAAGAGAAAGCCTGGAATGTGGGCTGGCCTTGAACTCAGAGCTCAGCCTGTTTCTGCCTCCTGAGTGCTGGGATTAAGGGTGTGCAGCACCACCGCCCTGCTCCCACATGCGTCTCTACACTCCTGTTGCTTTACCTTCCCACCAAGATGGACTGAAACACTTGTCCCTTTCACTGCTTTTGTCAGTGTTTATGTATAGGAGGGAAGGGAAAGCCTCTGGTCCATGAAGTTGCTCTAGGCTCAGCTCCCTTGACTCTTTGGCACTGCCGTCCTTTAGTGGCTTCTCTGTAACAGCTGCATGGGAGCTAACAGGAGCACTGAAAGCAGCTAACCTAACCAGGAACAGCTCTGCGGACTCACAGGGAGCTCAGGCTCCCCAGACTCCCAGGGCTCGGCTCATAGGTATTTACCAACCACACCCACATCTACACATAGCCATTTCGTTCCTTTGGCGGGGGGAGCTATGAGTTGTAGCAATCCTTCTGCTTGACTTTGCCCATGGTGACTTCAGAGCTCACCATAGACCTTCCTGGCCAATGACAACTTCCATTTCCTAAGTGCTCATGATGTAACAAGTACTGCCATGCACTATCCTACTGAGCTGCCATCTCATGTGCATTAGGTGTTCCAAACTCATTTTAAAGATGGGAAACAGGCTTATAGGAGACGAGACTGCTGCAAGGAAGCAAAGCAGGTCAGTGGCGGGGCTAGGGCTGCCCCGGGAGCCTGCGTGTCCAAGCACAGACAGTATCAATGCTGCCTATGGTGTTGTGTGTGTACGTGTGGCGTTGGAGATGAAACCCAGAGCCTTGTGCAGGTTAGACAATTGCTCTACATTGAGCTATATCCCCAATGCTTCATTGTTCATTTAAAAAGATTTATTTATGTGTATGAACATTTTATGGGCATGTATTTATATGCATCCTAAGTGTGCCTGGGACCCAGAGAGATCAGAAGAGAAAAACAGATCACAGCAACAGGTCACAGAACTGGAGTTATCGGTGGTTATGAGCCACCATGTGGATCTCGGGAATTAAACCCAGGTCCTCTGTAAGAGCAACAAATATTCTTAACTGCTGAACCATCTCCCACCCCATCATTTTTAACAATAAAGTTTCACATTGTATTTATTTCACACATATGTGAGTGCATGCCTACCATGGCATGAAAGTGGCCATCAGAGGACAATCTGCACAAGCTGGTTTTCACCGTCCATATGTGGATCTTGGGGAAGGAACTCAGGTCGCCAGGCTTGGTGGCAAATGCTTCGACATTCATAAATCATCTAATGGGCCCTGTTTTATTTTCTTCCAGCTTTGAAATTTCATTTTGTTGAGTGTATATGTATATGGACACTTGCATGTAGACATTGGGTCCCGGGGATTAAAATTAGGCCACTGGGCTTGGTGGCAAGGGCCTCTACTGCGAGCAATTTCACTGGTTCACTTTGTTGGTTTTTATTAGGGGGAGGCAGAAACAGCTTTATCCTCTGACTCTTGCATAGGCACTATCATTGATCCTATGTTGATGTCAAAAGTCTGGCTAAGAGGGCTGGAGAGATGGCTCAGAGGTTAAGAGCACTAGCTGCTCTTCCAGAGGTCCTGAGTTCAATTCCCAGCACCCACATGGTGGCTCACAACCATTGATAATGAGAGCTGATGCCCTCTTCTGGTGTGTACATGTTAACAGACCATTGTGTGCAAAATAAATAAATAAATAAATCTTAAAAAAAAAAAAAAAAGAAGAAGTCTGGCTTAGAAATAGAAGGGATAGCTGGGCGGTGGTGGCGCACGCCCTTAGTCCCAGCACTCGGGAGGCAGAGGCAGGTGGATCTTTGTGAGTTCGAGACCAGCCTGGTCTACAAGAGCTAGTTCCATGACAGGCTTCAAAGCTACAGAGAAACCCTGTCTCGAAAAACCAAAAAAAATAGAAGGAACACTAGACAGTGGTGGTGCACACCTTTAATCCCAGCACTTGGGAGGCAGAGGCAGATGGATCTCTGTGAGTTCAAGGCCAGCCTGGACTACAGAGCCAGATCGAGAACAGCTAAAGCTGTTACACAGAGAAATTCTGTCTTGAAACACGCCTCCTCCCCCCAAAAAAAGCTTTCTGCTGTCTGAGGACTTGATTCCTAGACTGCCTGACTTCAGACCCAATGACAACAACAGGCAGCTGAAGTCCGAATTGGGAAGGAATCCCCACAACCAGCACCTCAGGCCTAAGGCCAAGGGAGACCAGCACTCTAGGTCTGATGGGAGCCTTTATTCAGAGAGCAGAGATGCCACCCACTTCCTCACCATTCCTTTCAGGGCTTTGGAACAGGGTGTAGTTAGTGGTCAAGCCTTCTAAGACACAGAGCCTGTCACGTAACTGTCCAGAAGAGGGGCTTCTGACCTGAATAATCCATGATGACCCAAGATGGCTGTTCCAGGCACACACATTTCTCTCTTTGGATAGCTCACAGACCCCTCACAGCCCTGCCTGCTCTCTCCTGGGCTGGCCCTCAAGGCACACGACAGCAGTGACTATAAAAATTACGATCAATAACACTCTGTATTCAAGGTTCAAAGAGAAGGGCTCCTTTGTCCCAAGGAAGGCAGTGTGTGGAGAGGCAGGCCTGGCCCTCCTGGTGCAGCAGTACAGGCTAGGCCCGGCTCTGGATTTGTTTTGGGGGAGGACTGATGCCCAGCTCTTCCCGAAGGGCTGTCAGGGGCTGCTCCCAACGCCGCTCGTAGTAGAGGTTGAGGACACATGGGGCCCTGTGCCCGTTCTGAATTGCCCAAGGGATCAGCTCAGAGAACAGCACTTGCAGGTTCCTGTGGGATAGGAAGGAAAGACATAAGGTCCTGAAGGGCACAGCAGACTGTGCTCAGTCAGCCCTCCCTCAGACCTAAGCAGCCCTCGGTGAGGAAAGCTCCTATGTCCCACAGCACACACTCTGAACCCAGGGGAGCTCAGATTTAAATACAGAGCAGTCCAACTCCAGAAACTGCATCTTCATGTTGCCAATGCTCGTTTTGATCCAGCCCCTGAGGCCTGGCCCAAGACTCTGGGGCTTGTGTTTGCTCATTGCCTCAGTTTCCTTTTCTGTCTCATTTTTCTCATCTTTGCTTCCTAGGGAGGCACCAGGCACCTGCATGCCCTTACCCACTTCCTGGAGCCCCAGACCTTCTGAAGTCTCCTTTCACCCCCAGAAAACTTACTGAGCACGGAGGCGGATGGGTCCGAAGAGTGCTCCCAGGATGCACATGGGCAGGCCGGTCTGCACAGCTTCAAACCACTTCACTACAATCTCTCCTAGAGGTAAGAGGTGAGGAGCGGGGAGTCAGTGATGTTGGAATGGCCCCCAGTGTGGCATGTTCTCCTTTTACACTTCTAGGTTTGTTTGCTGGTGTCTAGTCCCATCCTATATGGGCTGTGGGACATTTGACTAGAAGTGAGGGAAGGTCCAAGAGGGGAATCTTGGGGACAGCATGAAGAGGATCTCAAAGGCCAGGCTAACAATGGTCTGTACAGGCCACAGGGAGTTTCAGAAGCAGGGACCTTGGTGTCTAGAGACAAGGGCAGACAGGCATGGAGGAATGAGGATGTAGGGCAGGGACGCTACCAGGATGCACATATAATGCAGAAACAAGGCAGGAACTGAGCTAGTTGGTAAAGAAGAGGTATGAACAGGGACCCTTCCTGGAAGACAGAACCGGTGGGTTCATTGCCCACTTAGTTGGCTATTGGGCCAGCACTCACCCACCAGCATATTGTTGGGCACCCCCAGCACTCACCCAGCATATTGTTGGGCACCCCCAGCACTCACCCAGCATATTGGTGGGCATCCCCAGCAGGGTGTGAAGCATGTCGTGCACCTCTCGGTACCTCTGGATCACATAGGCTAGTTCCTCATCGTCCACGAAACGGGTAGGTGATCGTGTATCTGGGGAGACCCTCTGGCAAACAAAACCCTTACTTGGACTCTTTCCCATCAGCCCCCCAGGGCTCATCTGGCCTGCAGCTAGTTGAGTCTCAGCCATTCCCCCCAAACTCATACCCTATCTGAGAATCCTGTTTCCATCCACACCTACCAACAGGGGAAGATCCCCATTGCGTCCACTCCCAAGTCACAATGCCTGTTGGAGTCTACAGCCTTAGTGAGGAAAGGCGGAGTATGGACTTTATGTTGTGTAGGACAGGAAGTTCTGGGATTAGTTGCATGGAAAATGAACATTGCTAGGAGCTGGGGAAGACGACTTGGTCAATAAAGTGATTGTTGTGCGTCCCCAGCAGCTATTCAGTAAACAAACAAACAAAAGCGTGGTTGCAGCCCATGTGCCTGTAATCCCAGCACATGGAAGGCAGAAACAGGAGGCCAGGAGGTGACCTGGGACTTGCAGGCCAGCCAGTTTAGTCAAACTGATGATCTCCAAGTTCGAGCTGACTCAAAACATAAGGTTGAGGAAGACACTTGTCAGCCTCTAGAATCTACACAAACGCACACACACACACACACATATAAATTTGTACACACAAAATAAATACACCATTACTGAACTATAAGCTTAATGATTGCCATGGAGCTGAGGGTGTAGCTTGGTTGGTAGGGTGCAGGCCTACCATACCCTCGGTACTGCATGAAACCGGCATAGTGGCACATAGCTGTAATCCCAGCAGTCTCAAGGTAGACGCAGAAGGATCAGGAGTCCAAGGTCATTTTTAGCAACATAAAGAATTTGAGGCCACCCTGGGCTATGAGCCTGTTCTAAAAATCAAAAGTAAGTGCCAAAATGTCACTGTTAAGCTAATTCTATAGGCTTCCTTTTGCTTTATTCCTAGGGCTATTAGGAAGCTTTAAATCCTCCATATGGTCCAAGTTCAGTCTGCACCTGAGGACAGGGCTTGCCATTCACTCACTGCTGTGACTCTGGTGCCTAGGCCAGGACCCAGATGAACAACTTCGTTTTTGTTGCTTTGTAGGAAGTGTCTTGCTGTGCATCCCTGGCTGACCTTGAAATCACGGCAATTCTTCTGCTGGCAGCCTCCCTAATGCTGGGATTACAGGTGTGTACACTCTCTGAGCACAGGTGAGGAAGTGGATTATCCTCACTTACTGAACCCTGCTCCTGAGTCTGCATCGGTGCCTGAACACATGGGATCAGCCTGGCCAGCCTGCTCCAAGCATGCCCTCCACTTACCCAGGAGCTGACAGACTTGAGATCATTACGGCAGCTCTGGCATAGTGCTATGCTTGGTGCTAATCTGTGGCCTTGCTGGGTCTCATGACCTCATTTCTCCTTGCTGTATGAAGCTGAAGCCATCACAGAAACAGCAGTTGGTTTCACTGAGAATGTATTATGGGCCAGCTACACATGACATCCTTTACACACATGACCATCCTCTGCCCTCTCAGTAATCTAGGAGGGAGATGCTATTAGGAACTTCAGAAATAGGTGAGAAAATCATGGCTAGGAGGGCAAAGTGTGGGGCCCAAGATCGCACAGCTGAGGTGGCTGAGTTAACCCGGAACAGAGTCTGTAAGCCTTTAAACCCAGTAGTCTTGGCATTCATTATCAACTGGGCACATTAGTGCCCTGAAGATAAAAGGATTTTCTTCCAGGGAGGCTTAGTGTAGGGCTGTGAAATTGCGAAGAGAGGCAGGGCACTACCTCTGTTCCTTTGATTTGCCAAAGGATGACCACATCTTTCAGCAATGTCAGCCTCAACTCCCATGGCTTTACCACGAACCTTCACCTAAATCTCTGTAGGGCTCAAACCTTGTCCTAGAAGCGCCACACTTCCAGACCGTCACCACAGTAGGGATGATGCTGAGTAAGGCACCCAGGACCGCCCGCAGACACCCCCCCCATCAACAGGACTGAGATCTCTGGAGAATGCAGAAGCTGTCCCTCCCACGGTGGCGCTTGGGGCAGGTTCTCACTGATGAAATGACCTGCATCCTGGTGAAAGCAGGGCAGGAGGTGGCCCTGCCAAGGCATAGGTGCTAGCAGAGGGCAAGAGGCAGGTTACTGTCTTGAAGCAATGCCTTTATTTATTTTTCTTTTTTTTTCTTTTTGTTCTGACTGGAGTGTGATAATTTATTTTTCATATTTATTTATTTTTCAATTTTGAGACAGGGCTTCTCTGTGTAACTCGCTTTGTAGACCAGGCTGTCCTTGAACTCAGAGAGATCTGTCTGCTTCTGCCTCCTGAGTATTGGGATTACCACTGCCTGGCTCCCAAGACTTTTAATGGCTCCTGTTACAAAATGCAGTTTCTTTCCCAAGCCCCAGCACAACTATCAGCTTATTCTTTCCCTTTCATGCCTTAGAGTGTTTTGTTTATCTATGGACTGAATTGTCTACTACTGAGCAATATCCCCAGACCTGCAAATGTTTTGTTTTGTCAAATTCTTTTAATATACACATGGGAGTTTTTTTGTTTGGTTGGTTTGGTTTTTGGAGACAGGGTTTCTCTGTAGCCTGTCCTGGAACTTGCTCTGTAGACCAGGCTGACCTCAAACTCACACAAAGAGATTCATTCACCTGCCTCTGCATCCCGAGTGCTGGGATTAAAGGCATGCGCCACCACCGGTGGCCCAGCCATCGGTTTTTGGTTTTTTTTTTTAATGTGCATGTTTGTATGTCCATGTATGGCATGTGTGTGTGGCCAGAGGTTGGTGTTGAGTGTCTCCCTCACTCCCCCTTAGTTTTTGAGACAGATCTCAGATCGAACCTGGAGCTCACTGATTCAGATCAGCTGGCTGGACAGCGAGCTCTGGAATCAATTATCCCTCCCTCCAAAGTGCCAGGGTTACAGGTATGAACTGCCAGCTCTGGCTTGCAATGGGCGCTGAGGATCCAAACTCAGGTACCTATGCTTAGGCAGCAGGCACCGTCCCAGCAGAGCCGTCGTCCCGGCCTCTGCACCGCCCTTCTCAACAGTGCTTAGAGGACTTTTCTCCAGAACTCTACAGAGCGACAACACCTCATCTTCCAAGTTTCCCTGGAAAGGTCTGTCCCGACCACTCTACCAAGTGGCCTCCTCTACCTGTCCAGAGATACCCTATGCCCATCATATTGTTCCCTTCAGAGCGTCCATCTGCTAGGGTTACCAGCAGCAGGCGTTTGGCTAGTTTTGTTCATTGTGTCCCATGGTTGAGAATGAAGTCTGGTGTATTCTAAGTACTCAAGAAATACTCTGCACCATAAAAGGGGACAGGCAGGGTCTCATGTGTCCCAGGCTGGCCAAAAAAATATTATGTAGATAAGGCTGGCCCTAACCTTCAGAACTTTTTCCTTCTACTCTACACCAAGTTCATGCAGTGCTGGGGACCGAACGCAGGGCTTTGTGCACGAACTCTACCAACTGGGCTACATCCGCAGACCATTACATTTTCATTTGAATTTTTTCAAAACTACTTCATTAACTGCCTCTGTAATAAGAGCACAAGCTCCACAGGGGCGGGAACCTGGCTCACTACCCCAGCGCATGGAATGATGGTGGCAGATGCCGAGTGGTAAGTCCTTCGATAGCTGGACTGTAGTGGCGTTTCAATTGTGTTTTAATAAATAAAGCTTGCTTGGGGCTCAGGAGAGTAGGACAGCCGCACTGGGCAGCCTTACCGACCAGGCAGTGGTGACACGCACCTTTAATCCCAGTAGCCACACTAGTTGCCATAGAAACCGGGCGGTGCAGGCCTTTAATCCCAGCCCTAGAGAGGATTATAAAATGGGATGGGAGGCGACAGCTCTTAGTCACAGTCTCATTCTGAGATTCCTGGAAGCAGGATTGCCATTTTGGACTGAGGTTGAGGTAAAAGCCAGTGGCTAGCTGCTTTGCTTTTTGGGTCTTCAGGTTAAATCCCATTATCATCTCTGAATTTTTATTAATTATACTTCATTGAGAACCCCCTTTCCTCTCACCATCTTCCTTGCCTGGTGTTGGTCATACTCGAGAGAGGCAGGGGGGGCACAGGGCAGTGGGTCAGAGAGTACGCTGGCATTGAACACTGCCCTGAGAGGAACTAGCTGTGAAGCTACCAAGGTGTCTCACTAGGCTCTGTGTCTGTGTCCTCATCTCTTGCAAGAGGATGACAACAGAACATACCTGACAGGGTCACTGGGAGGATCCAGCCAGATCATGTACCAACCTGGCAGCTGGCATGCAACAGGAGGTTAATAACCTCCAGCCGGTGCCAGTATCTGGGATGACGTTCCCAGCCCATTTGCACCTTCCCATAGAAAAATGACCAAAAAGCACTCGTGCCTGAGTTGGCAGCTCGGGCACTTTCCTGCCCTGGGCTGTCGTCCCTATGCTACTTCTCTGCCTTGCTGGAAGCTGCTCGATGCACAGAGCCTGGAAACTCACGTTCACATCCAGGAAGCGGAGATACTCACGGCCCAGAGAGCCTTCAGGCAGGCTCCGGAGCTTGCTTAGGTCAAGGGTGGACAGTGAGATCCGGGGACGCTCTCTGAAAGACAGAATGCAGGAGATGGGACTGGGAGTGTGTCAGCCAAGGCTAGTGAAAGGGCCACATAGAGGAAGTTGGGGTGCGCAAAGGGTCATGGGACATCCACGTAGCCACATGCCCTAATGGAGCACTGCAGTACTGGGGACTGTGGAGGCCATCACAAATCAGGGCTGAGCTAGCACCTTCAAAGTCATGATCTAGTCAGATGAGGGGCCTCAGATATGATAAGAGTGTTCCCAAGTGACATTGCGGGAAGGGGACAGCAAGAACACATTTGGAGGGGAACACTAAGAGCTTAATACAAGTGGAGTCTTGAGGCTGACGCTCGGCTAATACAACATATTGTACAACCCAGAGCATCCGGCCTACATGCACACATGCACACATGCGCGCTCTTGGTATTGAGCAGTGCCCGGGCAGTGTATTCACCCATAGCCCTCTGAAGGGCTCCTTACAGGAAGAAGACTAACACAGTGTCAGGACCCCTGCCAAATGTCAAGGCAAAGTTGGGACCTACTGTAGGATCTGGGCACCCTCTGGATCCTTCTTCATCTGGTCCCTGAGGAATTTCAGGGTGCGGCATCCTGTGGTCTCCCCCAGAACTGCAACCATGTCTAAAAGGACAGAAATGGGACAGATGGAGGGTGGGGTCTTTTTGGTTTTTAAGACAGTCTGTCTTTGTAGTACAGACTGTCCTGGAACTCACTATATAGACTAGGCTTGCCTCAAACACTCAGAGAGATCTTCCTGCCTCTGCCTCCTCAAGTGCTAGGTTAAAAGGTATTTGCCATCATGACAGCTCTTCTTTTTTTTTTTTTTTCCCCCAAGACAGGGGTTTCTCTGTGTAACAGCCTTAGTTTCAGTTATGCTGGAACTCGCTCTGCAGACCGGGCTGGCCTCGAACTAACAGAGAGCCATCTGCCTGCCTCTGCCTCCCGAAAGCCGGCCATAGCTGGTATTCTTAACATTACTAACCTACTAGAATGTGAAGGCTTTGATGATCAGAGTGTGTGAATGACTTTCATATCCCATTATCAAAAAAAGATTACCATGTTTTCACTGATTAGTACAGGCCAAGCTGGAGATTAAATGGCGATGAAGGGCTGATGTAGCTAAGCCGAAGGAGTGCTTGGTTAGCACACCCAAAGCCTTGAGTTGAATCCCAGCATCACATACACTGGGTATGGCAGCACATACCTGTAATACCAGCATTCGCAGGGTGGGGAGGCAGGACAATCAGGAATTCAAAGTCATCCTGAGCTAAGTAGCGAGTTAGAGGCCCGCCTAGTCTACATGAGGCCTTGTTTTAACAAAAGAACAATTCTTAAAAATGGTGCTAGATTTGAGTGCAGGTACAGTCACTAGATGTGGCTTTATATGTCTTCTTCCTCTCCTTCCCGTCTTCTTTTCTTTTACAAAGACTGGCTATGTAGCTCAACCTGGTCTTGAACTGATTCAGCAAAGAAAACCATGTTCCTGATCCTATCCAGTTTACTACCTAGTGAGAACGTGATAATGTGGTGTGTACCGTCAAGTCATTCAGTCCAAAGATTAATATGCATGGATGACAGACTCTCCCAAGAATTACAAAAAAACAGACCTGTATGTAGATTTCACGCTTCTTTCTCCTCTCCTCCCTCTGCCCAGCAGATTCATTGCAGTGACTTTGGCTAGAACCAGGCACCTGATTATCATAAACGTTCCTGGGGACTATGAGATAGATGCAGCCAGGTTTGGGTGCCCGCGACTGCCTGATTCTCCCGTCAGGAAACCAACTCTGTCAGAGGTCATGACAGAGCCTCGGGCATTCAAGGTCGGGGAGCAAACGGCTTTACCGTGGCGATAGGGGTTGTAGAGCGCCATTCCCGCCGAGCCTGCGGCCAGCAGTATCTTTTGCAGCGAGGTGGTGGGGATATGGTCCGGGTATAGCGGGCGGGTGCCATGGCTCCCGGTCCTGAGGGGTACATCTGTGGGGCAGGAAAGGGGTACAGGTGAGAGGAGCCCGGTTCCTCCAGTCGCCGCGGATGCCCAGGTCAGGGCTGCTCACCTACAGCTAGCCGCAGACCGCGCGGGCGTTTGCTGTGCAGATTCAGGGAGCGAAGCAGCAGGGTCACCATGGTAGCGGATGTCCGCGGCGGGTGGGCGGGACTCCCCTGACACGACGGAGGCCGGAGAAGTCAAAAGGCTCTACCAGGACGGCACTCACTGATATTTTGATCGGAAGTGCTGTAATATGGACGGGGGAAATGAAAAAGAAAGTCACAGAATCTGTCTTCCACTGACGTAAGACTTCTGCTGCCGGGCGGTGGTGGTGCACGCCTTTAATCCCAGCACTCGGGAGGCAGAGGCAGGCGGATCGCTGTGAGTTCGAGGCCAGCCTGGTCTACAAGAGCTAGTTCCAGGACAGGCTCCAAAGCTACAGAGAAACCCTGTCTCGAGAAACAAAAACAAAAAGACTTCTGCTGTGAGCTAGGCGTTATTGATAGTGCATGCCTGTCAACCCAGCACTTGACACCTGGAAGCCGGAGAAGGTCCTTCTTGGCTGTTTACTAAGTTCGAAGCCAGCCTGGGCTACTTGAGACCTTGCCTAAAACACAAAGATCGGTGTGAATTACATCTGTCACCCCAGCATTTGGGAAGTGGAGACAGGAAAATCAGGAATTTTCGGCAACAAAGCAAGTTCGAGAGCAGTCCGGGATATATGAGAAACAAACAAAAACTGGAAGGGATTCCCGAAAGACCATAACCGAGAGCAACGCTGCTCAACGTTCGGCCCTATTTCCTTCTCCTCCTCATGTTTTCCCCCGGAGGACAATGACATAAGAACCTCTTCCGGCTGAGGAAACATGGCAGCGACCTACAGCAGGGACCACATTTGGGACCGGACCACATGGCCCTTCCGCTTGCATCCCAGCTTCTGGATGATGTACTGCTGAGTTGCAGCCATGGGGTCTTCGGGTCTGGCTCGACTGCAGGGGCTCTTCGCGGTCTATAAGCCTCCCGGGCTGAAATGGCTGCACGTGCGGGAGACAGTGGAGCTGCAGCTGCTGAAAGGTGAGCGCTTCGACGCCGTCCCCACGGTTCTGCAATAGTTACATCTGGAGTCCTACGTTATTCGTATCCTGCCCGCAGACAGTCACGTGACACATTCGCCTGGTTATAGCCGGCTTTCCTCTTGTATACATTTCCTTACTCCCCACTCTGCTATTTTCTGCTAGAGAAACGCATTCCATGCTGTTGGTTTTTGCACGGTTACTATTATAGAGTTAGAATTTGAAACATTTTTTCCCTTGGCTTTTGAGATAGGGTATCGAGTAATTAATTAATCCGACCTTGAAATCAGTAAGGACTTCTCCTGTCTCCACCTGTCAAATGCTGGGATCGCAAGCATGCACTACCACACCGAGCTTCAAACTACATATTTTTGTCTTTTTTTCTTTCGGTTTTTTTAAAGTTTTTTTTTTTATGGTTTACTTTATTTTATGCGCATTGGTGTGAAGGTGTCAGATCCCCTGCTACTGGATCTTCAGACAGTTGTGAGCTGCCATGTGGGTGCTGGGAATTGAACCCGGGTCCTCTAGAAGAGCAGTCAGTGCTCTTAACCACTGAGCCATTTCTCCTGCCCCCCTTTCTTTCGTTTTTTAAAACAACTCACATGTAGCCTCATTTGGAATTTTGATGCTCTTTCCTTCAAGGTTTAGACTACATCTGTGTAGCACCACCTCTGTTTGTGGTGCTGGGGATGGAACCCAGGGCATCTTGCGTGTTGTGTAAACATTCCATCAACTGAGCTACATTTCCACATTTTCAGCCCAGTCTTTCTTAAGGATTCTTATGGTTTTGGTTTGTTTGTTTTTTCTTGAGACAGGGTTTTTCTGTGTAGCTCTGGCTGTCCTGGAACTTGCTCTATTGGCCGGGCTGGCCTCAAATTCAGAGACCCAGCTGCCTCTGCTTCCTGAGTGCTGGTATTAAAGATGGGTGCCACCATGCCCAGCCTTTTTTTTTTTTTTTTTTGAGATGGGTTTTCTCTGTGTAGCCATAGCTGTCCTGGAACTTGCTCTGTAGACCAGGTTGGCCTCAAGTTCACAGAGACTTGCCTGCCTTAGCCTTCCGAGTGCTGGGACTGAAGGCATGTGGCACCCCCCCTCCCCGCCATCCATGCCCAGCTTCTTTTATTTTTTTTTTAAAATAACTTATTTTATGTGCATTGGTGTTTTGCCAGCATGAATGTATGTCTGTGTGAGGGTGTCAGATTCCCTGGAGCTGGAGTTACAAATAGCTGTGAACTGCTATGTTGATGCTGGGTATTGAACCCAGGTCTTCTTGAAGAGCAGCCAGTGTTCTTAACCTCTGTCATCTCCAGCCATCTCCCCAATGCCTTTTCTTAAGGACTCTCATTCTATTCTCTATGTTACACAAATCTATCTTCTACACTAGCATAGGTCTACCCCTTCTCCCAGGTGTTGGGACATTGTTGACAGTGTGCTCCTTTGTATTCAGGACTCAATGCAGCGAAGCCTCCCGCTCCTGAGCAGCGTGTTCGCTTCTTGCTAGGCCCCGGGGAAGGCAGTGAAGAGAAGAAGTTGATTCTCACAGCCACCAGTGTGCCCACCCTCACCACCCACAGACTTGGTAAGGCAGAGTCAAGCAGGAGGCTGCCTGTCAAGAGGAAATCCCTGGCCTGAGTTAGATTTCTAGCCCAGGGACTGGCAAAGGTCCTTAGGGGGAAGATGTAAACATTTTAAGCCTTACAGTCCATGTGGTTTCCTCAGCAGCGCTCAGCTTTGCCATTTAGTGCAAAGCAACTCTAGATGGTATGGAGAGGAAGGAGCCTTCCTATATTCTGGTTAAGACTGACTGCAGTTGTACACACCCAGAGTCCTGTCTGCTAGGGAGGCTGAGGCAGAAGGATCACTTAAGTTCAGGAGTTCCCCGCCAATCTGGGCAGCACAGACCGAGTCTCAGAACGAGGCAGACCTGTGGACTGCAGTGTGTTGACTCTTAACTGTTCTAGGACTCTGTATGGAAACTGAGGACTGCAGGTAGACTTAGGTTGTTAATTAGTTAATACCTGCCCTGTACACACTGTTTTACCTTTCTCCTTACCGTAGTTCTGTGAGTTAGGTCCTTTTTAAAAAAATGTATTATTTGATGTATATGTGCATTTTCATGGATGCCAGGGCATGGGTGTGGAAGTCAGGGCGTCTTTTGAGAGTCAGTTCTCTCAGTCCATCACGTGGGTCCGGGATCAAAGTGAGATGAGCAGGCTTGGCAACAAGTATCTTTGCCCACTGAGCCATCTCACCAGCCCTGGCTTTTGTGTCTTGACACAGAGCCTCCTATAGTCCACGCTGGTCTTGAATTCACTCTGTGGTTGACCCTGATTGTTTGCATCTGCCTCTAAAGCGCTGGGACGCATTAAGCTGTATTCAGTCTTTAGTCATTGAGAGACTGAATCTGGGCCATAGGGTGGTGGTGTAGACAGAGGCCTAGGTCTCACGGAGCCCACAGTCTCAATGGGAGAATGGCCAGGTTTTCTATCAGCAGATGCCGTGCAGAGAACCCCCAGTCTTTTTTTTGTTTTGTTTTGTTTTTTTCGAGACAGGGTTTCTCTGTAGCTTTGGAGCCTGTCCTGGAACTAGCTTTTGTAGACCAGGCTGGCCTCGAACTCACAGCGATCCGCCTGTCTCTGCCTCCCGAGTGCTAGGATTAAAGGCGTCTGCCACCACCGCCCGGCGAGAACCCCCAGTCTTGATCCCCCAGTGTAATATCTGGTCCTGGAGCCTTTCATGGGGAGAATGGTGATAGGGCAGAGCAAGGAACCTCCTGGGTTCTTTCTCTGGATCCGGGGAACTGGGGAAATGGCCCTGGTAACAGCTTCTATGGGGGAGGCCGAGAAGCTAGCCTATCATAATCTGAGCCCTAGCAGCTCTTCTGTTTTAGGAATGAGGGCCAGCCTTATTCCAAAACCATCCGCAGGGCTCATCAGTTGAGGAAATGAACTGGCTTTTTCTTTCCAGTACGTGGCCCAGCGTTTACCAGCCTGAAGATTGGTGTTGGACATCGCTTGGATTCCCAGGCTTCTGGTGTGCTCGGTAAGAGGTGGGCTCAGCCTAGGAGTGTGGGTCTGTGGGCTGGGGGAAGGATCAGGAGCCTAGCCCACGTTTTATCCGACCTTCCTTTCTCACCACTGCTGTCTCCCGTGATTTCATGTGTCTCATCAGCTGGGAGGACGATTTGTGCAAGGGGAGGTTCCACCTCTGTCAAGGGATTCCTACATGACCTGTGGTTCAAGGCCTTTTAGGGACATTTATTTACCAAACCTGTGGTGGATGCTGTGCGATGTTATGAGTGGAGGGAGAGACTGGAGCTGAGGCGACCTGACCTAGCCAGTAAATGCTCATGTCTCCAGAGGAGCCACCATTAAGTTAGGGTGCAGCCTAGGCATGTGGCTTTGTCTCCTCTGGCTAGGGTCTGGATATTGCCAGAAGCCCTGAGTCACAAGCCATCTGTGGCCTCAGGGTCATGTGGTAGCTGCATTGTCCAGCATCCATAGTCTTGGTTTCCTCATATTTCTTCCTGAGGTTCAGACAATCAGACATGATGTCATGTCCCCTCCCTGTTCTCCACTCTCGCTTTGAATGGAAAGCCATTCATGTCTTTAGACAGACGGATAAACAGATCAGGGAATAGGCAGGAAGTGGCCCCATAGGCCACTGTTCTAGGTCTTTCCTTTGTACCCTTAGCTTCCTATGTGTTGCCTCCCCCAAGCCTGAGCTTCCTTATCTGTTTTACTGACTCAGAGCTTGAGGGCCAAACACATTAAAAGTTAGAGTCAGAGCTGAGCGGTGGTGGCGCACACCTTTAATCCCAGCACTCTGGAGGCAGAGGCAGGCTGGTCTCTGTGAGTTCGAGGCCAGCCTGGTCTGAAAAGTTACAAATTGAGTTCCAGAACAGTCAGGGCTGATACACAGAGAAACTTTGTCTTGAAAAACCAAAAAAAAAAAAACCAAAAAACAAAAAAAAAAACCCGAGATACTCACTTTTGCTTTCCAAGAGAGGGTCTTAGTGAGCCCAGGCTGGATTTCAACTTGCTGTGAATGAACTCTTGATCCTCCTTCCTAAGCACTGGGATTGTAGGCATGTGTCAGCTTGACCTGAATTTATTTTATTTTTAAAATTTATGCATGTATGTATTTATTTGAGACAATGTCTGACTACTTGCAAGGCTGGCCTGGAACTCAAGGTTCTCCAAGTGCTGGGATTACTGGTGTGTGCCACCCCTCCCACCCCAAATGTAATTACAGTTTGATGGAGCTGGGACAGTGGTCTCTTGCTTTGGAGGTGTTTCAGAGCCCCTTGGGAGCTTCCTCAAGCGCTCAGACCCATTTCCCACCATGAGCCAGATCCCATCCTAGCCCAGCCCCTGGAGATTAGGGTGGACATCTGCTCCACGGGGCCTCCAATCTGCATGTCAGAGCTCTCCATGTCCCTTTCTGGCTGCAGCAGCAAGAGAAGGGAGAGTGTTTTGGTGGCAGGGAGCGGCAAGGGTAGTTCCCAGGGAAGGGGACTCTGGGTATAAGAGGGGTCTGGCTGCCTTCCAGTGCTCGCCGTGGGACATGGATGCAGACTCCTCACCAACATGTATGATGCTCACCTCACCAAGGTATGGTGCTCCAAAAATCTGGGGACAGCCTCTTTATCCCTTGGTTCTTTCCCAGGGCTCACACTGACAGGAAAGACCTAGGCCACCAGCAAACCTTTTCTGTCACCTTGTGACTAGGAAAAACTAGTGATAGAGCATTAAGTACCAGCACTGTTCTACTCTGCCACAGCCATGAGCTGTGTGTGGATCCCTTCATGGAAACCTCACCCCACTTACCTGCTCTCCCATTTTCCGGTTGAGTAATGAGGCTTAGGAAAAAGGTGCCCCACCAGGGTCACAATTTGTGTGACCTTAGCAGCTGAAATTTGAGCTCGGATCTGTCCCACACCGCAGTCTGAGCCCAGCGTTCTGTTCTCACTGTAAGGCTGAGATGTGGATGTCACCGTCCCTTCCTTGGGCTTCCCCAGGGCTGGGTGGGGCCATAGACTGCGGTACTGCTGAGGGGACACTTCAGATCTGTGTCTTCAGTGCTGACCAGCACAGAATCGGGGACCAAAAGGCTCCAGTTCACAGCCCCGATTCAGGGCTGTGGGGAGACACTTGCCTAACATGGACGAAGTTCCCCATACCTAGCACTAAAAAAGTACAGAATCCATCTTCTGCCCCTCCGCCAGCCGCAGGCCATGTGTGTTGGGGGAGCATCTTTGCGCTTCAGTTTCCTCAAGTCTGTGGTGGGAATGAAGAGAACATTCCCTGAGACAGTCTCGTTGAGGATTAAAATGGCTGCAGATGAAGCCTTGGCTCAGTCCCTGGCAGAGTACAAACTGAGTCAATGTCACCGTCATCACCGTCTCTGTCTTCACCATCATCACCCCAGGAAGAGGCAGCTGTCTGGACAGAGTTGGAGGAAGGGAGTTCTGTGAGCAGTGGGTACTGGCCTTGACATGGGCCTTGAAACTTAGCCCATGCAGGGACTGACAGGACCTATGTGGAGTGACAATCTACTTGGTATGGCTGGGTGACAGCAGGTGGGTGGAGACCAGGGCTGGCACCATGTCAGGTCACTGGGAGCGGAGCACAGAGGGCTGCCCAAGCTCCAGAGCAGAGCCCACATCCTCCCCAGGAGGCCCCATCCAGCATCAGCCTGACACTTCCTTAGCTCCAGAGCTTAAAATGGGGACTTCCCTGTCCTGTCTCCACAGGCTTACACAGTGCGCGGCCACCTAGGCAAGGCTACAGACAACTTCTGTGAAGATGGGCGGCTGATAGAGAAGACCACATATGGTGAGAGCCGGAGGTGGGACAGGAGAGGTGGCTGCCTCAGCCCTCCCTTCTTTTTCCTGTCTCCTTGATCCCTGACCTTTCCAGATCACGTTCTGGCACACCAAGCTCAGGCCGCAGCTTTGCACTCACCACCTGTCTCCCAGAATGCCCTGGGCCTGTTTCCTCACTGATTCAAATGTTTCCCCCTTCAGGGGACCCTTCCCCACCTCGGCCTTGCAGTAGATGCTCACAGAATGGAAACCAGCTAATGGTTGTTTAAGATCTGTCTTTGCACTGTCCTCACGGGAGATGGACTGGGAGCTTCATTGTGTAGCCACATGAGTTGCACAGAGCCAAGAATCGTATTAAGTGTAGGTGTGTGGGTGAATGATGGATGGAGGATAGGTGGTTTCTTACTAGCCCTGTATTCCAAGACAGGCCCCGGGGCCTCAAGTGTTCCTTCAACAGCTGATAGTTCTGGGCACCAGCAATTGACCAGGTGCTGGAGGACACAGGGTGGATCACATGGGGCCCAATAGTGATGAACTTGGCTTCACACGCCCCTCTTTGTTAGCAGATTGAAGATAGCCATGTATCAGTAAAGCTGTGGTTGGATGTTCAGTGTGTGTCAGCATCCCAAATGCATAGAAACCCTGAGCAAGCTGGTGCTTCTGTTGCTGTAACAAGCTTTCTCAAATGTAGTCGGACTTTCTTTTGTGGGACCACCAACTCCCCAGTAATGATACAGCAGGGACTTACTACTGATTATGAAAGCTTGGTCTTAGCACAAGCTTTTTTCCAACTAGCTCTTAACTTAAATTACCTGTCTCTATTCATGTACTTTCTACCATGTGGTTCAGTTACCTTTATTCTGTGCCGTATGGTGAAATCTGTGCACCTAGATTCCGCCTCCCCTTCCTCTTTCTCCCCGGAAATCCTACCTATCCTCCTGTCTAGCCAAAATCTGGGAGAGGCGCATCTGTGATTTTTTTTTTTTTTTTTTTTTTTTTTTGAAACAGGGTCTTGCTATGTACTCCAGGCTGGGCTCAAACACATGGCTGTCTTCCTATGTCAGCTTCTGAGTGCTGAGATTACGGATGTCATCCAATCATGCCTGGCATGCTGACCTAACTTTGTGTGTGTGTGTGTGTTTGCACATATGTAAGAGAACGAGGCAGGGTACCATGACACACATACAGAGGCTATAGGCAGCTTTCTGGAGTTGGTTCTTTCCTACCATGGATTCTAGGGATCAAACTCAGCAGGGGCAGATGACAACTTCCAGTTGCAAAGGAACAAAATAGGGACCAAAGTTTTCCAGTTTAAGAGCCTCTTCATCCCCCATCTGGCTGAGCTCCCACCAGATTGCCAGGGTTTTTTGTTGTTGTTTTTTCAAGACAAGGTTTCTCTGTAGCTTTGGAATCTGTCCTGGAACCAGATTGCCGGTTTTGTGCAGCTCTTCTACCAACTGAAGCATCCTGCCAGCCCTTAGCTAATCTTTTTTGAAACTGTAACCCTGACTGGCCTCAAACTCTCAAAGATCCACCTGCTTCTTCCTTTGGCTCTGGAATACTGGTATTATAAGCACCGGTATCATGCCCCATATAACCTAAAAAATGTTAAGAAAGTCAGGTATGGTGGCTCACACCTTTAAGCCCAGCACCCAGAAGGTAGAGAGGCATGAGGAGCTCTGTGAGTTTGAAGCTAGTCTGGTGTACATAGCAAGTTCTAGAATAGCCAGAGCTGTATAGTGAGACCTTGTCTCAAAAAAGCTAAAATAATAATAGTAAGAAGAACTCTTAGTATTTTGAGACAGGGTTTCTCTGTGTAGCCCTGGATGTCCTGGAACTCACTCTGTAGACCAGGCTGGCCTCAAACTCATAGAGATCCACCTGCCTCTGCCTCCTGAGTGCTGGGATTAAAGGCATGGGCCGCCACCACCACCCAGCTAATAATAACTTTATATAACAAAATTTATTTTTATTTTGTGTTTTGCATGCCTGTATGTCTGTGTAAAGGTGTCAGAAACCCTGGAACTAGTGTTAGAGAGAGGTGTGAGCTGCCATGTGGGTGCTGGGAATCGAACCTGGGTCTTCTGGAAGAGCAACTAGTGCTCTCAACTTCAATAATAACTTTTAAAAGGAGATTCATGCATTTTTTTTTTCTTGAATGTCCTGAGGACCAAACTTGGCCTTGTGCTTGCTCTTCTCGTTAAAGAAAGTTCCCAATTCTTTGTGTATCAGTTACATGGTGAGAAGTAGAGTAAAAGTCAGAGTATAGTATGTGTTGGGAAAGACCCAGGTGCAAAGTCATCAAGGGGAAGAAGCTGGAAGGCTGGGGCAGGGGCTGCTCCTCCCTGCAAGAGGAAGAAGCTGGGAGATCTGGGAGGGTTTCCTGGACGAGGAAGCACTGGATTGGGCTTGTCAGAGGGAGGAAGACAAGCAAGTCGATCTAGGTGGCATGGCGGTTCAGTGTAGTCCGGCTGGAGACTGCCGTCGATGCCGCTTCAGCTCTACACTGTCCCAACACTGCCACTGCATCAAGGTTGGCATGTGTCACTGCTGTGCCCCACAGTCTCAGCTTCCTGATAGTTTGTGAAAGTCCCAGGCTTAGGTGCTCAGTCCCTCAGTGGGTCCCGGGGGCAGAGCTGCTCCTCCCTCGGGCTGCCTGCTTCTGTAATTTGGCCAGGTAGTTCCTGTCTCCTGCAGTCACTAGCACGGACAGTCCCAGATTAGGGCAAGTCACATTGTGAATTCCTTCACTTTTGGAGGAAACTCCACACACACTGAATCTTGCTGAGCAGCGAGTCCAGTTTTCATCAACTTAAAAATATTTTCCATATATGTGCATGTTCCAAGGTATATGTGTATACACGTACCACATGTATGCAGAAAACTGTGGAGGTCAGAGCACTGAATCCCTGGAACTGGAGTTACAGATGGTTGTTGGCCATTATGTGGGCGCTGGGACAGAATCCAGGTCCTCTGTAAGAGCAGCCGGTGCTCTCAACCCCTGAGCCATCTTTAGCCTTATCATTAACTTTTCTTTTTTCTTTTTATCTTTTGACACATTTTATCTTTTGGGTTTTTTGTTGTTGTTTTACTATTTGTTTTTTCAACACAGGATGCCTATGTAGCTCTGGCTGTCCTGGAACTCACTCTGTAGACCAGGCTGGCCTCGAACTCGGAGATCTGCCTGCCTCTGCCTTCTGGGTGCTGGGCTTAAAGGCGTGTGCTGCCACTACCTGACAGTTATTTTTATTGTTACAACATTTTGCTCTGTAGCCCAGGCTGGCCTCCCAACTCATTATCCTCCAGCCTTAGACTCTCCGGCTCTGGGATGTGCCACTTGCTCAGCGTTATTTAGCCTTTCTAAGGGACTCTGAACAGACAGCCTCCTGTAACTGCCCCCATCCACAATGGATGCTCTGACCATTTTCAAAATGGGCTGCTTTGGGGTGACAGACACTTGCCCAGTCTTTCCTCTGTGGCCATCTATAGACTGACACTCCCCTGTGCCGTGCCTCTTCCAGACCATGTGACCAGAGAACAGTTGGACCGGATCCTGGCTATAATCCAAGGCTCCCACCAGAAGGCACTGGTGATGTAAGTAGATCCCAGAGCTCCCTCTGCCCTGCTGATCAAGTGCAGGTGATCTAAAGTGGAGAAACAAGGGGCCCACACCACTGAGGCACAGGACTGGGTGTAAGAATGGGTGATGGAGTCGCCTAATTGTCGAGAGCTTGGCTGAGAGTCCTCCACCAGGCTGGTTGGGACTTCTGACTCCTGGGCATCAGCCCTGCGGCTTCCAGGAAACTCTAGCCAGCTGCCTGTAATCGGGACAAGAAAAGCCCCTGTCCTACAGACCTGTACCTGAGCACAGTATTCCAGGTGGGGACAGGTACAGGGGTAAACCCTGCTGAGATTACAGGAAGTGGCTCAGCGACCATGCTCAAAGGATAAGCGGGAGCCAGGCCCTGTGCTATGCACCTGTGGCAGGAGTGCCAGGCCAGAAATGGCCAGTGTACTCAGAAGCCAAGAGTCAGGGCTTGGGGTGGGAGGGGCTGGGGCAGGAGCACAGGGAAGCAAGATAAGGTTTGCCTGGGCAGTGTGGACTGTGAACAGTTCTGAAGCAGCACTGTGGTCTCACTGGGGACCCTGAGAGGAAGACCAGGCTGTAAGGGCAGTGCCCTGTGCCCACTGCACTAGGCCTGAAGACAGCAGGGGAAGCAGCGGCAGAGGAGAGTGAGCACAGAAAGAAGGGTCCAGGATGATACCTGGGACCCTGGATCTGGGGCATTTGTGGGGAGAGTCCTGGAGTGGGGGTTTCATTGTGGGCCCTAGGGGTTGCACTCCTCAGGTAAGGTGCCTGGGGGAGTGTGGAGCACAGTGCACAGGGAAGGGTCAGGATTGTTCAGCCTGTGATAGGTAAAGCCAGGTATTGGCAGACAGTGCCTTTGGTGACTGAAAGGGACACT
>PVIU01016072.1:0-46131 GCA_004026605.1 Ondatra zibethicus
TAAACTTTGAATCTTAACAAACTTCCCTGAAACCTTCCTCAGCCTCCTAGTAAAACCATTCTAGGCCCAATTTATATGAGCTCAGTTTTTAGACATGATCTACAGGTGAAATCTATAGGTCTTCCTGCACATGATTTATTTTACTTAGCACAATGCTTTAAATTCACAGCGACTGGGTTTTCTTTACTTCTAGAGCTATGTAGTCCCTGAGGTATATATATTCAGTGCAGCTTCCTCGACACTTGGATTTATTTTGTATATTGGTTACTGTGAATACGGCAGCAGTAAACACTAGCCTGCAGAGTCTCCTGGATAACAGCTGCTTCATTTCCTTTGACTTCACCCAACAGGGAGATGGCTGGATCATGCAATCATACTATTTTAAAGGTTTTTGGCAATCTCCATTTTGTTCTTGCTAATGGCTCTATTAACTCAATACTGTGAAAATATTTCTCGTAATCTATATTCTCTCTGGCACTTGTTGCCATTTACTTTTTACAATATTTACTATCACAGGTCTAAGATTATCTTGTGTTTTTTCATCTTTATAACAATGAATGTTATCAAGCATAACTTTCAGTTATATGTTAGGCATCTCTCTGTCTTTTTGTTGTTTTTGAGAAATTCCTATTTGGACCCTTTCTCTGTTTAAAAAATTATACTGCCTGTTTTCTGGCTGCTGAAATACAAGCATTGCCATATGTTTTTAATATTTTAACCTCTTTTAGCAGATACACAGTCTGTGATGTTCTCTCTTAATCCCTATGTGGTTTCTAAACTTTACGTCCTAGTCTGTGAACAAGTTTTTCAGTTTGATATCATCCTTCCTTTTTATGTAAGGGTAGAATGTTACAGGCCTCCTTCTGTGAGCTGGGTATGCCTGTCACACATATTTTGCTATTTTGTGTGTTTATTTTGTTTGCCTCAACTATTTTTTAATTTAAATATTATTATATAATTTCCCTTCTCACTTTCTTCCCCCCCAATCCTCCATGCACGTCCCAACTCCACACTTCCAATTTCATGGTCTCTGCCTCTTTATATTTCATTAATCACGTGTAAAAACACAGCTCTTTTGGAATATTTTATTATTTTATGAAAGCAACTTTAAATTGCAAAAAATATGATGCCCAGTGCCAACAATTCACTTGCACTTGTTCTTATGAACTGGACACATTGGTTATGGAAACATAGGTAGATAATACACACACAGTATAAAAATATTTTTAAAACTAACCACATATAGAAATAACACCAGTAATTCTCATAATACTTTGTAATATTTCATACTGTAAATATTTTGAAAACTAACCACATATAGAGTTAATGCCAATAATTCACATAATTCAGAATTTCCCTCAAAATTGTGAGGTTTTCTATAATTTTGGTCTACACAATAACTGGAGATCTATTTATATGAATACTATAGCACACTAGGTAAACTGCACAGTACCTGGAATTTCTTATTTATCCTCACAAATTGCTCAATCATGAGGGAAATGCAAATCAAAATGATTCTGACATTACCATCTTACACCTGTCAGAATATCTAAGATCAAAAGTTGTGAAAATAGCTTACATTAGAGAGGATGTGGAGTCAGGGGATCACTCCTCCACTGCTGGTGGGAGCGAGAACTTTTACACCCACTTTGGAAATCAGTATGGTGATTCCTCAAAAAAAATTGGGATCAATCTACATTAAGACCCAGCAATATCATTCCTGTGTATATACCCAAATTATACTCAATCATATCACAAGGGTACTTGCTCAACAATATTCATAGCAGCATTATTCATAATAGCCTGGGTGCCCCTCAACTGAAGAATAGATAAGAAAATCTGGTACATTTACACAATGGAGTATTACTCAGATGTAAAAAACAATAACATCATGAATTCGCATGCAAATGGTTGGAACTAGAAAAAAAAATCCTGAGTGAAGTAACCCAGACTCAGAAAGACAAACACGGTGTGTACTCACTCATCAGTGGATATTAGACATAAAGCAAAGGACAACCAGACTACAATTCACAGCTCCAGGGAAGTTAGGTAACGATGAAGAGCCTAAGAGATTGTCCTGGGAAGGAGAATTAGATGAGCTCTCCTGAGTAAATTGGGGGTGAGGGGAGGCAGTAAAGGGTATGGAAGATGAGAACATGAGGGAGTGGGATGGTCAAGGGGGGAGGGATGGAGCGGGAGAGCAATGAAAGAGAGATCATAATAGAGAGAGTCACTATAGGGTTAGAAAGAAACCCAGTGCTAGGAAAATTCCCAAGAATACACAATGACCCCAGCTAAGACTCCTACCAATAGTGGAGAGGAAGCCCATACCTCAACTATCATCATAGAGCCTTCATACAGCAACTGATGGAACCAGATGCACAGATCCACAACCAAGCACCAGACTGAACTCTGGATATCAAATTGAAGAGAGGTGATGTGGGATTCCTCTCTTCATGCTGTCAATATGTTTTATTATTGTTGGTTAATAAAGAATCTGCTTTGGTCTATGGTAGGGCAGAATATAGCAAGGCAGGAAATCCAAGCAGAGATAGAGGAGGAAAGAAGGTGGAGTCAGGCAGGTACCATGTAGTTTCTGTAGGAGAAAGATCCTGGAATCTTACTGGTAGGTCACAGTCTCATGGTAATGCATAGAAATGGGTTGACTTAATATGTAAGAGTTAGCTAGAAATGTACCTGAGCTATAGGTCAAATACTATTGTAATTAATATCATTTTGTGTGATTACTTGGGCCTGGGTGGCTGGGAAATGAATGAGCAATCTCTGTTTACAGAGAGGGAGGAGGGAATAAGTGAGCAAGGGAGGTCAAGATCATGATGGAAAAATCTACAGAGACAATTGAACCAAACTTGTGGAAACCTAGCAACTCTTGACCTACAGTTTTCATAGGATTCAACCAGGCCCTCCATATATGGGAGATAGTGGTGAAGCTTGGATTGTCTGAGTGGCATCCGGTAGTAAGACAAAGATCTATCCCTGGTGCATGAGCTAGCTTATTGGAGATCATTCCCCATGGTAGGATGTCATACTCAGCTCAATGCAGGGGAAAGGGTCTTGGTCCTGCCCAACTTAATGTGCCAGACTTGGTTGATTACCCATGGGAGCCCTTAACCATGGGAGGAATAAATGAGGGTAGGCCAGGGGTAGGCAGGAGACAGGAGGAGAGGTTGGGGGAAAACTGTAGAAAGAATGCAAAATAAAATTTAGAAAAATAAATTAAAATAAAAAATATGTTTATGTGTGTATGTATATCTGTGTGGGGATAAGTGCATATGTTTACAGGAGCCCTTGGAGGATAGAAGAGGGTGTGCACTCCCTGTAGTTAGAGTTATAGGCTTTTCTGAGCTGCCCAAAGAGAGTGTTGGGAAGTGAATTTGGGTCCTCTGCAAGAGCAGTGCACATTCTTGCCTGCTGAACCACTCTCCAGTACCATGTTGTGTATCTTCTTGAGAAGGTTCTTTGTCTCCTGGTGAAGGCTTTATATAACAAGAGTGTATGTTCTTAGGACGGCTCAATATTTATTTAATTTCTATGTGTACTACATTGTTAGATCAGGACAACAAATAAAGCTCTGCATTCTTTGTCATAGGATGTAATTATTTATGCTGCTGTCCTTTAGTTGACTATTTTATTATTTCTAGAAAATCTGGCCTGATGCATCAAAGTTAAGTTTCTTCATAGCCATGTGTTAAGTTTATTTATTTCATATTAAACAATATTGTTAAACACCTGAAGATCCCCATTTGGAAAATTGTGGTGTATATAAGATGATTTTGCTATTGATATAAAAAGTGATTTGACCTCTACTTCCATGTTATTTCAATGTACATTACAAAAATAAGGCATTTTGTGACACTGAAAATATTCATATAGAAATCATATTTAATTATATCTTTATGTTTCTGTGCTCCCTTTCTGAACTTCAAAATTCTTAGGCAAAAATTTTATTTGCTCATTGAATTCCCAGTCATTACATTCACAATTTCTTTTATTTTCTTAGTTTTTATTTCACAAAATAATTCAGCTTTATGTATGAATGTTTCTTCTTTCCCCACTCATGCAAGCAAGCACTGGGTCATGCAAAAAAAGGAATAATTTAATTATCAATGTTCCCAATCTTACAAGCATTTATATACTGTGAAAGTTAATATTTGCTTAAATAAGGTCAAGTGCACATAATTTACTTGTCAATATATATGTTTTATAAGACATGATCATTGTTGATTTATGTATATGTTTCTTGATTATCTATTTTGTACTTCATACTGTGCTAGATTCTGGTATAAATAAAGTTATCAGTGATGTCTGGTTTGAGGGTTTCACACAATCTACTAAGGAATTCAGAAAGGAGCACATAAAGGAAGTCTAATGAACAAAGTGATATTGATGTGGCACTCACATGCTATAAACACACAGGAAACAGTTTCTACTTCTGCTACATGAAGCTGTAGAAGACTTCACAAAGAAAGTATCTTTTGACTTTGATTTTTTAAAAAGATCCAAATTTGGAAGAGAGTGAGATACTGAAGGAAATACAAGGAGTGAGAACCTACACACACACAAAGAAGGATTTGGCAGTGCAGAAACAGCTGAAGAATGAATCTTTGGGTTTGCAAGACAAAAGTAGTTAAAATATTTTGGTCTGAGGAGCTGCGTACATCTATGTCCATTGCATCAAGAGGAGAAATCATCACATTGCTATTTCAGGAAAAGATGTCTAAATATTATGTCAAGGTGACTAAGGAGGAGTAAAAGAAGACAACTAATCTGTTGGGTAAGTAGTTATTAAGTTAAAAGTAACCTGAAACATAAGCTAATGACAGTAGCAAACTCCTAATAGATATCAGAGACAGTCTATAAACATTATCTAGTAATTATAGCATTTGTGATATGCAAGTTATCCCACTCTGGTAATCAGATTTAATTCTTGATCTGACAGAGATATGTGTATGTATAAGAAAAGTATTTTATTTGATAAATATTAATTTTCTTCTTAAAAATAATATAAATAGTGTAAAGGATTAAATACAGAGGAGGTAGGATGATCACAAGCATCTCATATAACAATCAGCTTTATAAATCACTTTATACCAATTAATGTCTGATACCTGCAGATATTTAGAACACATAGCTGCTCAATATCCTTCCACTACATCTGAGTTTATGTTTAAAAAGTATTTTCATAAAAGTTACTTAATCAAGAACATATGGATTCAATGGTAACATTAGCCTCAATATCCTGAAGAATTGTTTAAAAGAGTTAACCATTCAAAGTGAAATGAGAATGCATGTTCCTTTATAATTCTTCATCCCCATCATACTGATGTAAAGAAGACAGATGACAAAATGGATCTCTCATTAGCTATATGTTGAAGAGAAGATAGAAAATAAAAAATAATTTGCAACTAAAGGTTGCTTTTCAGGGTATATGGTAGCAATTGCATCACTCACTCATCTGGGCATTAAACAATATCTTTGCTCTAAGGACAAGAATACTCATTTGTGAGGATTACTTTGAAATGTTGTTTATTAGATAACTTGAACAGCATAAAAGAAAAAGAGAGGCAGAGGTTGTACTGATTTTAATGGTTGGTCAATGAAGAGATGAGTGGAATAGCATGTGAGTGGGTGGCCAGAAGTGGGTGGTAGAATCACTTTCTCAAAGGTGTCAAACAACAAGCAAATTTGATACCAATGGTGAAAGTGACAAAAGTTATCAGATATAATGTAGACTTCATGAAATGTTTCAAATGTACATCAAGAAACATCATCTACAGAGTAGAAGATAATTTATAGAATAACTGAACAGACCTAATCCTGAATTTGAGATAAAACTGGCATTAAGAACCAATGAGGAAATAAAAACTAGAAAAGAAAATAAATCTTTGTAAATGGAATAGGATTCTAATGGGCATTTCTTCAAAGAAGATGTCAGGTATTGCTGGTGACAGAACATCAGTAGTGATAGTTAGATGAGATAATGAGTGTTTAATACCATCAAGTGCAGAGTTAAGAATAGATCTGTTGACAAACTCTATGTTATGTGTGTCTTATCAGTGAAGAAATGAAGGAGGAAAGTAGATAGCTGTAGAGTGAATTTAGGGAACTGAGAAAGATGATTAGAGTAGCTGGTATGGGAAAAATTAATAAAATGACCCTTAAAACAATGGAGGAAAAGCTGGCAAATAAGTGAAGGCCTATGTGATGCTGGAAATCAAAGTTCAGTGCTCCTAGTCAGAGGAAAATGTTAGTTCCTCTATGGATAAGGGGGGAGACTTCTGCAGTATTGATATATATGAGTGTTTAATGAGGGCTATATATAAAAAGGTACTGAATTGTTACTTGGTTCATATATGAATATATAATACTCTTAATTAATGAAATAGCATCTTAACCAACAAATGGCTAGAAGCTACTTCCAGATAGAAAAATTATCTAATTAAAAATAGATTTGCTAACTTTGCCAGTAATCAAACCTGAAAGATTTTATGGTAATAATAATCTTTTATAGCTCAGAAAATAAGTGGAAAAAAGCCAGGTAACTGGAACTCAGATGGGAACCTCTGATTAACTCTCAGGAAATGACTGACTTTTCAGTAATCAACATGAAAAAGGCAATCAGGTGAGTGTATAGCGTGTGCCACTGTGCATTCTGTGATGTTCAGCATTTGTAATTTGGCCTTCTGCTGATTCATTAGCAATGTGAGTACTCAGCATATATTAATGATCTACAAGGAAAAGATTAATGGCATTCTACAGGTTCGGAGGCTCTCAAAAGAGCTTAAGATATAAATATGCAATGCTATAATCTTTTAGAATAGCACAGCTGTTATAATAGGAGGCTGTGGGAAGTAGGGACTGAAGAGAGCATTGCACTGCCTCTCGTGTTTTGCTTTGAATGGAATTTCTCTTAGAGGATGTTAGGAAAAGATTTCTGAATTCTTTCAGATAGAAAGAAACATATGTAAATGAAAGAGTTGAAAAGATCAAACTCTTAAAAAAAGTAAAACCAGAACTCCTGTAGCACATTTGAAAGACTAAGAAGCAACAATATTCAGTCTTGGGAGGACTTGGGTCTAGGGGTTGAGGTGGGATTCAAGAGCAGCTGGGCCTGGTTGGGGAAGGTGGGCCCAATTCTTTCTGGGAATCTAAGTCTCATATCAAAGGGGAACCATACTGTCACCTTATTTAAGAAAAGAACTGAAACTAAAGCTGCCGCCAAATTGTTTTTTCTTTGGATTCTGTTGTCATGTTTACCAACTGGAAGAGAGATTTTAATTCTCTCAGATTTCTGTGTGGGAAAAAAAATGAGCACTGTGAGACCAACATGCTCTGTGCACCCTCCACAGTTACCCATTTTTAAGGGCTGACCCTGCAGCGATAGAAGTTTTAGCACTCTTTTATTTTTATTTTTTATATTTATTTGCTCAATTTACCTTATATGCGGATAAATGTGTGCCTTAGTGTATGAATGTGCACCATGTGCATCCAGTTTCCGTAGACACCAGGAATACATTATCTCCTCTTGGGCTGGAATTACAGGTGGTCTCAAGCTGTCAAATGTGCATGCTGAGAACATAACTTGGTTCTGTGCAAGAATAGCAGGTGCTCTTAACCAGCGAACCATGCTTCAAGCCCCTCAATTATCTTTTTTATTTACAAACATTCACTATTAAGGACTTACAATGTTCACTGAGGGAAGCACCATGTGAACATTAACAGGCCAGTTCCGTGATGCTAACCATCTTCTACAGACACTTCTGGAATCTGATCAGATGATCTGATGATTGTTTGATTGTTTTCTTCACAGTAATTCTTTCCTTTATTTAGGTTTTTAATGTACTGGACAAGATTATATCTTAATATTTTATTACCATTCAAGTTGTTGTTACTAAAATTTTAGGTAAAGCTATATATTTATTGAAAAAATTCTCAGTATGGAAAAAGTATTAATTAAAAACCTATATTTTACTGATTTTAACAAAATAGCAAAGAAGCAGCCAAATTTCAGTTCATTTCTCTGTCTTTAGAATTAGAATAAATGAATAAAAGGTACCAACTACATGAACAAGATGATTTGTGGCATTACATCATTCACTTCATGATCTGTGTTGCCTTGATGCACTGGATCCTAATCTCCACAGAAGAGTAATATAAATGGTTAGTTATTATAAGGCTGCTCTGTGCATCATTTTGTCTCTCTGTCTAACTTGATTGGAGGTCAGGGAGCCACTGTACTCTCAGTCCAATCTTTGGAACACTAATATTGAGGACTCCTCATGCTAGCACATGAATAAACAGGATGTGCTCTCTGACCCACAACTCCATTGACTGCACTGGCATCAATACAAGTAACTCTTGGCTCTGTATTTCTAGGGTGACAGAAGCTGTCACAGCAGGAATGCCAGCATGACAGACTGATGTGGTACCCTGTATGCTCTGTTCTGACTGGGAGGCCATTTTCTGTCTGAGACAGACCTTCTATAGGAAGAAATTTCTCACCTGTGACATTTCCTGAAGTTAGAATTTAAGAAAAACATAATTATAGTTCAATGTTTAAAATATAATCTAGATAGTTTTATTGACACTTCATGTTTTCTAGAAGGTGAAATTAATAAGTTAAATTTGTTTCTTTCTAATACATATGACTGCATGTTGGTATACACGCATGCTCTCCCTCTAACAAACCCTGACCAATTGTTCTTTAATTATACTATATTTGAAATTTATTTATAGGAATGTTTTCATCTGCTCAAAAAATCCATATTTGACCACAGCATTTCTCACAGTGCATTCATGTCAGAAAATTTCAACAAAACATTTTTTTCTTAATATTTCATGTTGTGGTCCATCTCCACCCACTAGGGACTGTATCCCTTTGAACAGACCCAGGATTCCCCTGTCTTTCTCTCTGAATCTCTAAGTCTTTCCTTAAACATTGTCTCCAAATCTTTATTGTAGTAATGAGGAGCAGGTAGGCTGTTTTTGGCTCCCAGCCACCCTGTACAGGGCCCCTTGTTTTGTCCCGCCCGGCTAGCTTACACCCGAAATAAACACACAAAAATTGTGTTAATTAAATTACTGCCTGGCCCATTAGTTCTAGCCTCTTATTGGCTAACTCTCACATATTTGTCTGACCTATCTCCATTAATGTGTATCGCCACTTGACTATGGCTTACCGGCATAAGTCTAACCAGCGTCCACCTCAGGCAAAAAAAACATGGTGTCTGCCATACTGTCTTCTTCCCAGCATTCTGTTTTGTCTACTCCATCCACCTAAGGGCTGCCCTATCAAAAAGCCAAGCCATTTTCTTTATTCACCAATAAAAGCAACACAAATACAGAAGACCCTCCTACGCCACTTTATCTTCCACTGACTGGAAGAACTGCTTTCTACCAGGGAACCTCAGCATCACAGTAGGATGGGACTTAGGAGGGTGAACTTTGTCCTCCATACTGTCTCAGTTAACTTTTTCCTGTAATACCTTTCACCCTTTCCTTTTAGTCCATATTCACCCTTTTGTGACTCCTGCTAACCCCAGAACAGCTCTCAACTAGAGACTAGAGATAGAAGGAACATGTCTTAAGATAGTAAAGGGAATTTACAGCAAAATCACATCATCTTAAATAAAAAGAAACTCAACTCATTTGCACGAAAATGAGGAACAATACAAGAATGCCTATTCAATATAGTACTTATGTCGTAGAACAATAAGACAAATAGGAAAGGAAGAAATCAAAACATCCTAATTTTCACATGATGTAATTTTGTTCATAAAAGAAAATAAAGACTCTACCAGAAAAGGTCTACAACTTCTAAATATTTCCAGCAATGTAGTAAGAAAAAATTAAAACATAAAATCAGTAATCTCCCAATATACAACTGATGAGCATATGAAGAAAGAAATCAGGAAAACTGTGCCTTTCAAAATAGCCAAAAATAAAAAAATTAGGAAATAACTCTAGCTTAGCAAGTGAAGACTTGCATGATATAAACTTTTAACATGTTGAAGAAAGAAAAATGAAATTGAAAAATATACCAGAATATGAGAAGATCTCACATTTTCATGGATTGATAGGATTATTTTTGTGAATAATGGCCATACTACCAAAGTAAATCTAAAGATTCAATGTAATCTCCATTAAAATTTCAACAGAATTCTTTATAAAAATTGAAAAAATGTAGTCAACTTCTTATGTAAGCACACACATACAAGAAAAGAATAGAAAAGATGAAGAATAGAAGAAAAGAGAAAAACAGGATAGCTAAAACCATCCTGAATAATGAAATGAAAGATCCACTAAAGGCGTCATCATCTCAGATTTCAGCTTGTAGCAGAGATCTTTATTAATAAAACAGCTTGATATGGGCATAAAAACAGACATGTTGGTCAACAGAACATAATTGGAGAGACAGACATAATGCCAAATGCCTATAGATACGTGAATTTTGACAAAGAGGACAAAAATATTCACTGAAGAAAGGCAACACCTTCAACACACTGAATGGCTGCATGTAGAAAAATGCAAATAGACTCGTATATATCTTCCAGCACAAGACTCAACTCCAAATGTATCAAAGACCTCAACCTAAGGTCAGATGCTGGAATCTGAAAGAAAAAAGTAGGCAGTAGGCTTGAAATCATTTGCACAGAGGAGAAATTTCTGACCTGGGTACCAAAAGTGCAGGCATTTAGAATAACAATTAACAAATGGGATCTCCTAAGTTAAAACGTGCTGTGGGAGCTCCTTCAGCTCCTTCAACCAATAGCCTTTAAGATACCAGCCCACTTGGGCGTGGTTTCCTGGTCGCGCAGAGGGCTGTTGTCTAGGACGGTGATCTGTAAGTTTTTCCCTTTAAATAAATAACCCTTTTATTAATCATAATTCCAAACTGGTGTGGGATTGTTTTGTGATTTACACCTTCAAAAAAAGTTTCTATACATCAAAGGATACCATTATGCAAGCAAAGGAGCAGTCAACAGAATAGGAAAGAATATTTGCTAATTACACACTTGGGAGAGGGTTGGCATCTAGAATAGATAAATAACTAAAACAGCTGAACTTCCAGAAAACAAATAACCAAATAGAAAAATGGGGCATAGGACAAAATAGAGAGTTATAGAATAAAACACAAATGGCTAAGAAAAACTTGAAAATTTGTCAACATCCTTAGCCATAAGGAAAATGCAAATTAAAACTATGTTGAGATTTCATCCCCTCTCATTCAGAATTGTCAACAAATAATAGCACATGCTGGAAAAATGATGAGGGAAAAAGGAGACACTTATTTGTTGCTGGAGGGAGTGCAAACCTGGTACTGCCACTATGGAAAACAGTGTAGAGAGTCCTCTGGAAGATTGAAGACTGTCTACCACTCTTAGGCATATACCAACAGATTCTATATTTTACTCCAGAGGTACTGCCTCATCCATGTAACCATAATAGCCTAAAATTAGAAACAGTCTAGATGTCCATCATAAGATGAATGGATAGTAAAAAGATGATACATTTTCACAATGGAATATAATCCACTATTAAAAAATTATGGAATTTGCTGGTGAATGGGGTGGTGCTAGAATGAACCATCCTGAGTGACCTAACTCAGACACAAAAAGGCAAATACTACATGTTTTTTTTTCTTATGTGCAGATGCCAGTTTTTAAACTTTATATATGTGTTTCAATCCAAATAAACATAGAAGTTAGGTAATTAGCAAGGGGCCAGGAGGTATGGTAGATGTTCCAAGGAAGGAGTAATACAATATAGTGTTATAAAAGAGATAAAGAAGAAACTAAGGGGATTAAATGTAGATGCAGCTGTGAAAACAGAAAAAAAGAAGGCAATATGGTATGGGATAATTAACACTAAAAGCCTTTGGCAAAGCAGTCTGGAAAGCTTTTGAAATTGTAGAAGCTTCCTAAATTGAATACTCTAGTGGTTCTCATCCTTCCTGATGCTGAGAGCCTTTAATACAATTCCTCATGTTGAAGTGACTCCCAACCATAAACTATTTACATTGCTACTTAATAACTGCAATTTTTCTATTTTTACAAATCATTATATAAATATTAGGTATTTAGAATATCTACCATCAGACTCAAATGAAAGGCTCATTCAACAACCCCCATGGGTGCTGAGAACCTTTGGTATATACATATAAAAGGAACTTAAATTCAGTCATAATATAATGAAAGAGAAATGTCCCAAATAGATATTTTTCCTTTTTTTATAGTGTGAAACACTTCAAGAATTTGTGTATCATCCTTGCACAGAGGTCATGCTAATCTTCTCTGTATTGTTTCAATTTTAGTATATGTGCTGCCAAAAGAAACATATCAAATAGGTATCTTATGCCAAAATTAAAACTTCCAGTGACCCAAACATTTTATTGTAGGCAGAAGTTCTGTCCCACCAAGTCCCACATCCGCTCAGTCCCAAAGAAACACACAGAGGTTCATATTAATTATAAATGATTTGGCCTATTAGCACAAGCTTGTTATTAACTAGCTCTTACAACTTAAATTAACCCATAATTCTTGTCTATGTTTAGCCAAATAGCTTGGTACCTTTTATCAGTGCAGCATTCTTATCTTGCTTCCTCTGCATCTGGCTGGCAACTGCATCTGGCCTTTTCTCTTCCAGGAATTCTCTTAGTCTGGTTGTCCCACCTATACTTTCTGCCTGGTTCCTCGCCAATCAGCGTTGAATTAAACCAGTATGAGTAACAAATCTTTACAGTGCACAAAAGCATTATCCCACAACAGTTAATATCTTCTTGGGTTGTTGGCCAAAAGGATTCTACAAACAACCCCACCAAATTACAGAATATTCCCAAGACAATTGGTTACCCCCAACAACCTGAAAATAGAGCCCTAGTGCTGAAGACATCACTTACTTATAACAATGAATATGGATAAATCAGGCTGGTTCCCATATAGAAGCTACACCCATGCTAACCACCATTTATGGTGCTGGAAGACACTATGCAGACTAACAGAGAGAAAAGTAACCATCAACTGGATCCAGCTGAAAAGCCTGTTACATACAACAGAGAAATGCTCACAGGGAAAGCTGGTACTAATAATAGTGGCATAAATATTATGGTACTCACAAAGTACTTTTTAAGTTGGATTTCAGGTTCACACTAGGAGATGGAAACCATACCTGGCCAATAACTTTAGAGTAGATAGATCATGGGTCCTAGAGAAAAATCTACAAGCATTATTCTGCTAAAAGAACATAGCAATAAAATGGCTCCTAATAGCACATTGCTAAGCACAGTGCATCATTCAAACACTGCAAGGTAAGATTCTCTTTTTAGAAGATGGTAATTGACACAGAGGCCCTCAGCTGGACAGTATTCAGAGAGCAAGAGACATTGGCACACTAAACCCTAAATGAAATGTTTTCATCAAAACCTTCCCCTCAAGACTCAATATCTACGTGGGAAAGGAGGCAGAAAGATTAAAAGATCTAGGTGTGATGAATGACTCCAAGGAAACAGGATCTTCCATGCACAACAGAATTGATACATATATGAACTTGCAGAAACTGTGACAGCATGCATAGAAATTGAACACATTCAAACCAGGAAATAGTTCATCATGGAGAAGGAGATGTGGGCATGAATTCCCAACCCCAACCAAGGATCTGTTTCCTATTGATATATGCTGAGAAAGGGAAAATCCATTTTCTGTAATGGAGCAACACTAGGTATATTGACTATTCTCCAGAAAAGTCCTCATGCCCAGGAATGGCTGGTCAATTTGAAGTAGACCCATGTTTTTGTTTTATTTTAAAATTTTTACTTATTTGTTTGTTTATTGAAATTTTCATCATTTTGGAAAGGTGAGAGAGAAAAAATCTTGAAATTGAGTGGGTAGGAAAATGATGAAAAGTTGGATGAGGTGAAAGTTATCACATGTACTCACTCCTAGGTGGTTTTTAAACATAAAGCAAAGAAAGCCAGCCTACAAACCACAATCCCAGAGAATCTAGACAACAATGCAGACACTAAGAGAGACTTACATAGATATAATCTACATGGGAAGTATAAAGTAGAAAAAGACAAAATCTCCTGAGTAAATTGGGAGCATGGGGACCTTGGGGGAGGATTGAAGGGGAGAGGGAAGAGGCAGGGAGGGGAGCAGAGAAAATGTAGGGCTCAATATCAATAAAAATGTATAAAAAAAAAGATGTTGACTTTTTTCCATTGTGTATTCTGGCTTCTTTATCAAAAATTAGACATTCGTAGCTCTGTGGTTCCCTTGTTGAAGTTTTGGGTCACCTATATGTACTATCATATCATCTGCGAATAATGCTACTTTGACTTCTTTTTGTAATTTGGATGCAATTTATCTCCCTATGGTGTCGTATTACTACAGCTGGAAATTCAATAGCAATATTGAATAGGTCTGAAGAGAATTGACACTCTGTCTTGTTTTTGAACTTAATGTCATTGCTTTGTGTTTCACTCCATTTAATCAGATGCTGGCTATCAGTTTGCTGTAAACTGCCTTTACTATGTTTAGGTATGTCCCTTGTATCCCTAATCTTTCCAAAACTTTTATTTTGAAAGGAGTGTTGGATTTTTGTCAACAAGTATTTCAAAGCCATCATCTAATAAGATGGTTATATGTTTTTTTTTCTTTCAGAATACTTATACTGCAGATTACATTGATTGCTCTTTTGTATGTTGAACCATCCCTGCATCTCTGGAATGAAGCCTACTTAATCATGGTGGATGATCTTCTTGATGTTTTCTTGGATTTGGATTGCAAGTATTCTATTGAATATTTTTACATCTATTTTCATGAGGAAAATGGGTCCATACTTATTTCTTTGCTTAATCTTTGTGTGATTTGTATATCGGTGTGACTGTGGCCTCATAAACTAAATTTAACAATGTTCCTTGTGTTTCTATTTTGTGGAATAATTTGAGGAGTATTGGTTTAAGCCTTCTTTGAAAGAAGAGAGAATTCTGTGCTAAAATCATCTGATCATGTGTTATTGTTATTGCTATTGCTGCTGTTGTTGTGAGACTTTTAGTGACTGATTCAATTTTTTTAGGAATTATAGTCCTATTTAAGTTGTTTATCTGATCTTGATTTAACTTTGGTAAATAGTATCAAGAAAAATGTTAATTTCCCTTAGATTTTCTAATATTGTAGATTACAGGTTTTTGAAGTATGAGTTAATGATTCTTTGTAGTTCCTCATTGTCTGTTTTTAAATCCCCCTCTCTTTTCTGATCTTGTTATTTTGGATATTCTCTCTCTCCACCATTTAGTTAGATTGGGCAAAGGTTTGTCTATCTTGTTGATTTTCTCAAGTAACCGACTCCTTGTTTCACTGATCTTGGTATTAAATTTTTTGTTTCTATTTTATTGATTTTACCCCTGAGTTTGATTATTTCCTGCCTTCTACATCTGCTTCTTTTTGTTCTAGAGCTTCCAAGTATGCTGTTAAGTTACTAGTATGAGATCTCTCCAAATTCTTTATGAAGGCACATTGTCCTATGAACTTTCATCTTAGCACAGCTTTCATCTTGTCCCATAAGCTTGAATATGTTGTGCATTCATTTTAACTAATTTCTAGAAAGACTTTAATTTCTTTTTAAAGAGATATTTATTTATTTGTTTGTTTTTACATGCCAATCCCAGTTCTTCCTCCCTCCTCTCTCTATTTCTGCCTTCACTCAGCAATCACTTAGTAGTGAATTGTTCAGTTTCCATGAGTTTGTAGACTTTATGTTGTTGTTGTTGTTGTTTAGATTGTTTTTGAAATCCAGCTTTAATCTATGGTGCCATGGTGGTCTGACAGGATGCAGGTGCTTATTTCAATTTTATTATAGCTGTTGAGACTTGCTTTGTGACTAAGTATGTAGTCCATTTTGGAGAATGCCCATGAGGTGCCGAGAATAAGGTGTATCCTTTTGTTTGTGTGAAATGTTCTCTGAACAGATATTTGTTAGGTAATTTGGTTCATATTGTCTGTTAGTTCCAGTATTTCCTGTTTGGTTTTTTTCAGGATGATATGTTTATTGGTGAGAGTGGGGTATTGATGGCTCCTTCTATAAATGTGTGAAGTTTAATGTGTGATATGAGCTTTACCAGTGTTTCCTCTACAAACATGGGTGCCTTTGTGTTTAGTACATAGATGTTAAGAATTGAAAAATCATCTCATTGGAGCTTCCTTATATGAGTATGAAGTATCTTTTTCTATCCCTTTTGATTAATTTTGGTTTGAAGGTTATTTTTGTTAGACATTATAGTAGACACAATAGCTTGGTTTTTAGGTCCATTTGCTTGAAAAATCTTTTGTTTTCATTCCTTTACTTTGAGGTAATACCTATCTTTTATTTTGAAGTATGCTTCTTGTATGCAGCAAAGGGATGGATCCTGTTTTCCATAAATTATGTTGGTCTGTTTTATTTTGTTAATTGGCTTTTTTAATGGTTGAGAGGTATCAATGAGGAATGATCGATAATTACTGCTATTTTGTTAGTGGTTGGGTGTACTGTAAGTGGGGTATAATTAAACTTTTAGGGTTGGCATTTTCATTATAGTACTTTCTATAGGGCTGATTTATGGATATATATTCTTTAAATTTTACTTTATCATGGAATATCTTATTTTTTCCATCTATGATAACTGAAAGTTTTGCTGGGTATAATTCTGATATGTCTGCCTTTACATGTTACTTGGTCTTTTTCCCTTGCAGTTTTTAATTGTCTTTCTTTGTTCTCTATATTTGATGTTTGTCAGCATTCAGCATGCTAGCTGGGCTGACTTTTGAGACCTAGCAAATACATCACCAGCCACAGCCACTCTCTACACTCATGAGCGTGTTAGTATTTCACATGTCATGCTAGTTTACCTCCTGGGTCCAAAGCTGTAGTCACTAAAAGAATCCCCAGAGCATAGGCATTGACAGCATTCAGGCACATACCTGGCCAATCCAGGGTCCTAAGGCTGCTACATCACTGTGTAGTCTGTGCACATGTGCTAAAGCGGCTCTAAAAGTGAGCTCCACCCATTCCCCCTCCCCTTTCCATCCCTCCTCTGAAGAGGCAGACAAGCCTTTGCACCTCTCCCTTCCAACACCCCAATCCCTTTTTCTCCAACAAACTTCTAACGTGAGAGTTTGTTGAACGGTGTGATTCATTCTCACAACCACTAGACTAAAACAGTGTTTTGATTATTATGGGCAAAGGAACATTCTTTAATGGTCTAATCTATTTGATGCTATGTATGTTCCATTTAACTTTGTTTGCATCTCCTTTAAGTTAGGAAAATATTCTTCAATGATTTTGTTAAAAAATGTTTTCTGGGCCTTTGAGCTATGATTCTTTGTCTTCTGCAAATCCTATTTCTTTTAGGATAATTTTCTTCAGTGCCCTAGATTTCATGGATGTTTTGTGTCAGGAAATTTTTAAATTTAACATTTTCTTTGACTGACATATTTATTTCTTCTGTCATATCTTCATTGCCTAAGATTCTCCTTTCCATCTCTTATATTCTGTTGGTGATGTTTACTTCTATGGCTCCTGTTCTCTTACCTAGATTTTCCATCTCCAGAATCCCCTCAGTTTGTGGGGTTCTTTTACTCCTATTTCAATTTTCAGGTCTTATACAGTTTTATTAATTTTCTTCAATTTTTATTTGTTTTATTTTCTTGGCTTTCTAGGCTTTAGGGAATTTATTAATTTTCTCAAATTGTTTGTCTTTTCTTTGATTTCTTTAAGGAATTTATTCATTTCCATTCTAATGATCTCTCTCATCTTCATAAAGTTAGTTTTAAGGTCATTTTCTTGTACTTCAGCTGTTTTGGAATATTCAGGGATTCCTGTAGTATACTATCTGGGCTTTGATGCTGACATATTGCCATTGTTGCTGTCGATTGTGTTCTTATTTTGGCATCTAGGCATCTGGGTTTGGGGTAATTATAGATCTATGTGCCTATTTCTGAGTTAATTGAATGAGTGGGTTTTTTCCCTTGTTTTTTGTTTACTCTCTAGTCTTCAGGCTGGAATGACCTGTGGTTGAGTACAGAGTCTCTACCTAAGTTGGGGACTAGAGTTCTGGGGGCTGGCGCACCTTGCTTAAAAATAAAATAGGTATTTGTCTCCAACATTTATTTCACTGATATGATGTTTAGAATTATTAACTGACTGAACATTAGAACACAAGTTATAATTTCAGTAAAAATCATTAAGTTCAAATCCATCAGAATTCAAAAATAGAGATATAAATAATTTAGTATTTGATTAAGGGTGTACATTTGTATATATTATTATGTTATATTTTCCCTGAGATTCTAAAATTATCTTCTATATACAACAGATATTTAGTTGCTAATTGGCTACTTACTGTTTCTTAAAACATGTTTTGATTTTTTTTAATTTCAAATAAAGATTTTCATTTAGCTTTGATATAGAATTTAAGTTTAACTTTCATTACAAAATGTCCTTGATCAAATCTTTAAAGGTAGTGTTTACCACTGGACAAGCAGTCATCAGTGTGTGATTTGATTCAGTGGGATGTGACCAAAAACTTCAAAGGTACCAGGAGAACTAGGAGACAGTTCTATAGATTACAATGGAATCAGCTTTAAAGCTAGAAAGGATTTAGGAATCAATACAGTCCTTTCACTGCAAAGAGAAGAAATAAATGGGAAAGATAACTAAGACAAATAGTCTAAGAATTATTTATTTTATTGAAAGAGAATGCAGGGGAGCGCTTTCTAATTACAAATGTGTATAGGAAAAGATTGTGAGAATATTCTTTCACTATTCAACACATCACATACAAACTTGATCACACACAAATGGCCCATTGTGATGATATTTAGGCATTCATGTCCAACAAAGGAAAATAATAAAATTATGTTAGTAAGATCAACACTTTAAAAAATAGATAATTAAGCTCTCAATAAACTAACATGTTCTGTGATAATTTAAAGGGCTTCAGTTTGAACATCTATATTGTTCTCAGCACATATAACACTATTTGACATTTACATAGCAATTTTTAGATCTCAAAGCATCCTTTTATGTATCTCAATAAATAGGGACAAAACTTAATGAAATGGGTATTAGCATTCCCTTTTATTCTTTCTAGAAAATAAAGAACATTGAAATACAGTTTCACAAAAATATTAGTTAATAAACAGCAGGCAATGAGAAAGGTCAAGCCTGGGTAATATAGTTCACAATAAATGAATCAAAAATCAAATCAAAAGAATATAAACAGACCATGAAACTAAAGGAAGAAAACACATGCAAAAAAGAGAAAATTTCAGTTGAGATGTTCAGCCTTATACATATTAAGTGAAATGCTAACTGATATTTTTATGGAAAAAGGAGAATTATATTTGGATAATTAGTCTTGACAACTTGCTACAAGTTTGGGTCCTCAAGTATCACCATTCAGAACAGCTTGAAAGTGGCATCATCATGAAGTTGAAGCCAGCAATCAGATCTGACAATTCACCTGTACAAAGTGAAACATTTAAGATTGTAAGTGAAGAAACCTTTATGCCTAGTCACACCACATAATCCAAATGGTTAATAAATGGTGTCAATAACTCATGGGGTTTAATGTAAAGTAATAAAATAACTATGTTCATTCCTGGCAAGAAGACCCAGCAGATAAGGTTGCTTGCAGCAATGCACAACTGAACAGTAGAAGGAAAGATTCAACTCCACAAGTAATGCTTTGACTTTAAAATTTGTATTCAAATGTAACAATATTTATCTTCCAAATACTTCAAAGAAAACACAGTGTTAAAACATTGTGAGAAGTTTGCATTTGCTACATGTGAAGTAAAAATATTTGTGTACAGTTCTGGATATATTGCATCTAACACATAAAACTGGAAGCCAACATAAAGAACTAATGACCACAGTTGCTCAAGTTAGTGTGGAAGGGAGGGCTGTACAGATGGGGTGGGACTGGGACCCAAAGATTGCTCTTTCAATACATTTTTATAACTTTGGATTTTTGCATTCAAACTCTTTGATCACATATTCAATTTCTTTAGTCATAAGAAGAGTAGCAGAGCAAGTAAAGGTTAAGATATATATATTCATTTATTCTAAAAAATGTTTATTCAACAACTCTAGTGTGGCAGAAGCTGTATCAGGCATAGGAGAATAAAGAATGGCGATTCTGGTACTAAGGAGCACAGAGTCTGGAGAAAGAAGTTGACAAGCAATCATGACCTAGATTTAAAACCTTAGTGACTGAGCCAAGAAAATTGCACCAGAAGAAACCAAAACCAAAAGGGAAAATCACTTCAAGAAATAATGTCCATGATAGGAAGTAGGCTAGAATTTGATGGAATGTGAGCTTTATGCAAATTGAAATATCTTCAGTGAGTGGATAAGCAACTGGCATTCAGGAAGATTCTCAAACTTCAGTTTGAGTGTTCTTCTAAGGTCAAAAGTCTAGGGGATAAAAGAAAAAGAAATGAAAAAACACCAGAAGTCATTACCAGTGTCTAGCATAGTTGAATTTAGAACATGTTTCATTTTATAAGAAATTTCTATTCAAGATTTCTGCTATTCTCATGGAAGAGAAAATTGGACTATTTTGAAATAAGATAAGCAAATGGTTTAAAACATAAAACGTCCTTGGAAAAAAATATAAGAATATAAAATAAAAACTACAGTAAGATAACTACACTGGGTGATATACTACTCCTAAAGTTGGGTATCTAACTTCACGTAAGTTGGCTAAGGCCATTTTATGATTTACTTCATAGAAATTATTCCTCAATACAATAATTAAAAAGATACTCAGATTTGAATCAACTTTCTTCTGCGTTTGATCATTTAGGGAAATCTGTTCATGTTGAGTATTAATTACTCCCAGAATCAGCTGGGAGAACTTGATTCTAATGAAGCCAATTGTTTGTCCTGTTGGTGACCAGGATTCAAATAAAGAAAAGCTTAGTGGGGGCATTGTTGTGTTGTAGAAGCTTGTAATCAAATCCAGATGTCTTCCTCATTTGGTGTCAGTTACAAAAGGAACTTGAATCCTGACTAGAAATAGCTATCAAGAGAATGTAGCAGGAAGTTCTAAGTTGCTCTTGAATCTCATGGCAGAGTACTGGTTTGGTTATCTGTTTTATGTCCTTAAAGACTTTTCTTTCTTTCTTCTTCTTCATTTTTTCTTAGAAAACAATAGGATTTTTAAAAAGTATGCCACAAATGTCTCACTCTAAAGGAAATTCTAAGGTGTGAATATTTGGTGGGATTGACTGCCTCTAGTTTCTCATAGGTCTTCTTGTCAACGAGATAACAATGTGTTGCTCCTGTTTTGATTCCCAACATAAGTTTGCCATGCAGAAGAAACTCATAAACAAAAATACATGTTTTTCACCAGCTCTGCCAAGGATGAAGTTTCCAAGTGTAACAATCCCAGCTGTCCCCACTAGTAAGAACAGCTGGGAAAAGTGGAAGCAGAGCTATTACCTTGCAGATTATGGTCTGTTGGAACAGTGCCCAAATTATCTACAGAGAGGCTGAGTGACAGCAGTTACTGCTTGATAACCCCTTTTACATTTGTGTTTCAATTCAGCAGAAGAAATTAACAGTACCACATATGCAAAAGCAAACAAAGCACTCAGAAGTATTACAAAAATTGAGATGTAATTCTGCTTATTTTGAGATACTTTGAACTGTTTATATTAAAGACTGGCATGTATGTTAGTCACGTTTTTCTTCCCAAAAAATCACAAATAAAAGAGGATGGCATTTGGGAAGAAAAGAAATAAAATTGGTACACTCTTCAAATTCTCCTTGGGCCAATAAGCCAATTTTGGTCATTTGATTTATTTACAGTTATAAATAGGCATGACAGTGTCCAAATAAACTTTATCTTATGCACTTAATTTTAATTTAGTATATAAATCTAGGAAGGATGGTAAAATTTCCAACCACTCCTATATACAAAAGACCAAATTTTTATGTGGCTTTGCAAAAAGCAAGTAGATATGAATAATAAAGACATTATTTTTCTTTATTTATGTAGGAATATCTAAAAAAGTATAAAATTAATGAGACAAATGATTAGCAGAATATCGTAGAATGTGAGAAAAAAGAAACTAAGAGTCTGCAGTGGACAATGGAATGTGACAGATGACTCCTATACCCTATAATTGCCTGAAACATTTTTCTGAAGATATTAACATGCAAGTGTAAATTCTGTGAGCATGACTGTGTCATCTATTAAGAAAAGAAACTATAGAGAATGAATAAGGAAAAAATCAACAAAAAGGCAGTAGTTGTAGAAAGAAACAGATGTTCATTTTATCTTGTTCTCAGAAACATCACAAAGCAAAGAATAGACAACCTGAGGATCAGATTGCTGCAGAGATGACTGTCATCCCTGAAGAACCGGTACATTCGCCATATGTTATGAAAATTTTAAGACAAAGGAAGTAAGACTTAACCTGCACTATAGAATGAGGAAAACTCAAGTAATCTTTGTAACCATCATTCACACATCACTCCTCTTGCAGTCCTATACCTAGCTAAAGTTTCTAATTAACTCAAACACTGTGGGTGACTTAATGAGGTTTCAATAAAAATCTATTCATTATAATATAGTAGGAGATTTAGAATCAGGCAGAAGCCAGAAAGGCCAGTGACTCATGATTATTTGTGCTCTTCAGGTGGTTCTCTATGCACAGGAAGTGTTTAAAAGCTGTTCACAATGCCATTTTCTCATAAAATTCAATGATGCTACAATCCTGTATTATCCATTTTGTAAGAATGAGGACCTTCAACCACATAAGAGTTAACCTTCCCAAGGTCACTAATATAGAATGGAAGAACTGGACCATAAAGCATCTCATCCATCCCAATGTTTCATCATTGACTCAACATAGTTACTCCACTCTAGAGAGCATGCAAAATCTTTGCTTTTGGAAGATCGGCAGTTCCATTAAAGTTTAAAGATTTTCTTTCGAAAACTTAGGGGGGGAAAGGATCAAGATCTTTCTTCCATATTTAAAGTGAACCAGCTCCTGATCAGAGTTAATTGATAGGTAGGTTACTTTCATAAAGTAATCTTATAATATACACTGTGTTGAAAAGCAGATGCTTTCTTTGAATTCCATGCCTGACAATTGCTATGACTTGAATGACATCATGGGATTTTTCCCATCTACTGCATTAATAAAATAAACATAAAAAGCCCTACAGACTGCAGATGTTAAAGAAGAGGGATACTATGAGGGAGGACAAAGGGATGAGATTAGACTTCTGTAAATAAAATTGCCAATGATTATTCTTCTAGCTGCTGGACTGAGACCTTTGCCTACCTAAATGTGATTAGGGTTATTCCTGATACTACAGTCATGGCAGCCCTTTCTACAGAATAATTTTAGAAAACTTATGATAGTAAATTCTTTTTCTATGCTCCAGCCTCTTCCCAGATGGACAACTGAGAAACAGTAGATCTGAAAGCCATTGCAAAAAGACAGTCTTTAGATTAGAACTACTGTTTCCTAGTCTTTAGGGGAGAGTTTAGTCCAACTTTCCTAGTAAGAATATACAGGGCATAATCCTACCAACCAACCTCCCCTTAATACCATCAGCAGTTTCCCCCATTTCATCCTAACACCTAAAATTCACCCCGATTTGGTGTGTAAGAGTTGAGCTCATTGTCCTTCTTTTATTTCCCTTACCTTCAAGTCTGCTTGTCGCTCTGTCTCATACCATTTATCTTTGTCAGCAGTAGAAAGCAATCACTAAGGAGAACGGGCATTTATCAGGAAAAGGAAGATACGCTTGAAATGGACTTTCTGGTAGTGAAAAAGAATGGATGGGCAGAGCAGGCAAGATAGGAAAATCAGTAAAAAAGCTTGCTGCATGAGCCTGAGGATCTAAGGCTTTAAGTTCAATCCTTGGATCCAAGTGTACAAGAAGAAAACAGGCTCCCAAGAGTTGTCTTCTGACTGCATGCCAACACACGCACACACACACACACACACACACACACAGAAACATGCATGCAAGCACATTCACAAACACTAAATAAAGAAAATGATGGGGAATTCCCAGGGTGAGCTCCCCATGTAAACAATGTTCAAATCTTCAGTATGCCTTGGTTACATCAGCCAAGAAGGCTTCCAACAAAATGCAGAAATCCTGGCAAGAACTGAAAGAAGTGAGGGGGTGTGGCTACACACAAAAAAATAAATGACAGCTTAAAATGAAGAACAATTAGAAAATTTATACTCTTAAGACATAATAATAGACTTTTATGCAGATTAAAATCCATTTGAATGCAAATTTTGGGCATATTTTATGCAAATCAATATGTGACCCTCCTGACTGTTTCATATATTTGGCTATGACCTTGGGGAGACCTTAGCAACAGTTCCTTCTATTTTAGAACTGTGAGGATTAGGAAGAGTCTAATGTGAGCTTCTCTTCATGTGACTGAGCAAGATTTCAGGAGGGACAAAAGTGAATTCATAATAATCTGAAATATTTAGGCCAGAGGAATGTATTTAGGCTTAAGTGCCAAAGTCTCCAGGATAGCATGATGGACTATAATGAATTTCAGAATTATCAAAAGATTTCAAGGTCTAATATAGACTCAAGAGCTTTGATGAGCCATATGGAACAGAAATAACCTTTCTTGAGGTTGGTTGATCCTTTGAACAAATCCATCACCCATTTCAGGAACAGCAGGTGTCCACGCAATTCTGTTGGCTCATGGAAGTTTTAAGCTTGAGCTCAGATACATTTATGTTGAAAATTCTAGCTGTGAGAGTTTCAGTGAACAAAAGACTTAACTTCTCTGAGCTTCAGATTCACAACTATAGCAGAAAAATACCCTGAAAACAGAGAAGTACACTTAAGGCTGTGCATTGCCCAAAAAGGGTATTCGATATCAGAAGCTGTTATCACCACCATCACCACCATCATCATCACTGTTGTGGTTTCTCATAATGTTTAGATCCCTGCCTCCAATCCTAAAAGCCATTCCCACTTGACTTTAGTCTTCTCTGTGTGTGTCCTTCTCTCTCTCTGTCTCTCTGTCTCTCTCTGTCTCTCTCTCTCTCTCTCTCTGTGTGTGTGTGTGTGTGTGTGTGTGTGTGTGTGCATGTATGTTTGTATGCATCAGGTATTCATTGGGTCACTCTATTTCTCTGAGAAATAAGTTTCTAGCCACTTAAAGTCTAGAAAATTAATTTCTACTACATAGTTACTATAGTGGTAGAAATACGTTACTTATTCAACAACTTTCTTTTACTGGCTTTTCAAATCTAATACTTTATTAGTTTTCTCTTAATAAAGTAATACTTTATCAGTTTCTATAATAACCCAGAGACTAGGTGGCTCAAAAAAAAAGGAATCTATTTTATTACAATTGAGAGGTTGTACATCCAGGGTCATGACATTGGCAGAGTGATTCCCCTGGACTTGCAGATAGTCATTTTGTCCATGCCTTCATATCATCTTCCTTTTTTGAATATCTGTGTTCAAATTCTTCCTTGGAAGAACTTGCATTTGACAAGACTACATCCTACCATAACAACCTCATTTTAACTCAATTTATTCTTTCAAGTCAAGGCCTTCCATATATCTCCACTTTCTGCAGCCCTGAGTGGTAGAATTTCATCATAGGGTTCAGTAGCAAACATTGTCAACTATGTTCTCCATCCTTCATAACTCACTACTTCATATTATATTTCTCACGAATGCTTTGGCTTTTACCTTTCTACCTCATTCATAATTGTTTTTCGTTATTTATAAATCTTGACCATTTCTTAATTATTAAAATAATTTCTTGAATTTTTAAATGCCAGTTAAATGAAAACTTACTTGAATGCCAATAGGCCCTCAGTCATGTTCCAGGGGATTCAGTATCATTCAGCTTTTCAAGATAAAAGTGACATGATAAGGGAAAAACAAATAACCCTAAACATTTTTTACTTCAAAAAAGTGAGATCTAAGAAATCCATATCTTTGTAAACCCTGAGTACTCATGCAGCATAACCAATTAAGAGCAAACACCCAATGGAAGAATAGTCAATCAGTGAATATTCAAATAAGCTTGTGGTTCTCAATCTCCCTAATGTTGCACCACTTTAATCAGTTGTTTATGCTGTGGTGACCCCGACCATAAATTAGTTTTGTTGCTACAATAGATCTGTAATTTTGCCACTGTAATGAATCATACTGTAAATATCTGATATGCAGGATATCTGATCCATGACCCCAAAGAGGTCATAACCCGCAAGTTGAGAACCAATGGTAAGCAAGTCGGGAAACCACGGCTAGCAGTTATAACCTGGACCTTCTAAAGGCTCACAGAATGTCCACACTGCTTTCACACTCACAGAATATTCACACAAACTTTGTCTTGACCTATAAGAGCTGCTAATGTGGGAATCTTTACTATGAGACACTGTGTGGGGATTAATACTAATCTAACAGGCAGCTTCATCTTACACTGAGATTTTCCCATTTCCAGAGCTGTCAAAATTAACTTACTGATGTGCAGAAGCTGTTTAGAGCAGACTCAGGAGAGAGGAAGAGAAGAATGCCTCCCTTTTAAATGACCAAAAGCAAAAGAAAAATGTGTTCATGGCAGGTCATTGTGTTTCTTGTCTGAAGTGGTGGTCTTGTTCACTTTGACAAAACAGCAGAATTAATTTACAAATTATATGATTATCCAATTTATGCTAAAATGCCTCCATTTTCAGGCAATGAAGTGCTTTTGTCCTTCAGATAAAAATAATCTTAGCAATATACATATATCTCTATGGTCTATGTGAAAAGAAACCCTCTTATTTCCAAGAGAAAACTTTCCATTATTTTAAAAATAAAGCCATGTAGCTGCCTTACACTATAATTTTTTTCCATTTAAATTCTTTGCATATTTTAAAATTGAATAATAATGGTTAAAATAAATGGGCATTGTATTTGTCAACTTACTGTTATTATGACAAAAACACATGAGACAATCAACTCACAAAAAGGAACTAATTTGGCTCATGGTATTTTTAAATGTTTGCTTGGCCTACAGTGAAGCAGTCCATCAGAACAAATATGTATGACCAGTGGTTTCAGTGAACCAAAGAAAGAAAGAGACTGAGCAAGATTCCTTGTAGTCCTTTCAAAGTCAAAGACGTACCATCAATACCCTTACTTTCTTCCACTGGGCGCTAAATCTTAAAAGTTCCACTTATTCCTAATATCACAACGAGTCACGAGTAATAATTTATCAGGTGACCTTCTTATCATTCATAGGACACTTATGATCTAGAGCATATAGATTTGAAGATTTAGCTCAGTGATTAAGAATACTTTTTTGCTTTTTGCTCTTGCAGAGAACCTGGGGCCTATTCCCATCATCCACATGGCAGTTTACAATCATGTGTAACTAACTACACTTCAAGAGTATTGGACACCCTCTTCTGGCCTTCATGAACACTAGACATGTATGTAGTGCACAGAGAAATATGTAGGCAAAATATTCACACCCATAAAATAAATAAGTACTAAAAATTAAAAATTAAGATCTAGACTATAATAGCTAGATATATAAAGAAGACTATAAAGATAAAAATTACAGACTAGAATGTGGACATATACAGTAATAAAAAGTCTATGACTTTTGAAAGAAAGTATTATTGTTCTGCACTTTCAATGAGGTTTTGGGGGAGTTAACTGGTTTTGTTTTCATTTGTGATAAAGACAAAGGAAAACAGATACAAGTGCACATTTCTAAGTGTTTTGTCAGAGCTTGAGTTTGGAGGTTATATTCCTGTCTCCAGTGGAAATGTGTTTTCATCATAAACCACCTCACAGTGTGATACAATTTATCATGATTGTCATCTGAGGCTCAAGAGAGACAGAAATAGAATGTTAGGGGCTCTGGGAGTAAGAACTTATGTGCTCAAGTGCACTGTCAAACCTCAGGAAAGTCATGTTCATCATGATGTGAACAGCTGGCTACTCAATATCACCAGGCAGGATTTGGATCTAATAGCCAACCTGAACTATTAAGTGGGTTGATTTGAGAGCACTTCAATTAATAAATCACCTTTGTAAAAACCATTTAATATATAAACATTATTTCTCACACTTAGCAACTGTAATATTGGGTTCACTCTACTTTTTATGTAGACAGAATATTTATAATCATTTTTTTCATTGCCCATCTGTGTTCAAAGTCAGTTACATTGCTGTCTAGGACCAAGCAAGGTTTTATCTCAGATTCTTGGAAAGATAGTATAAAGAAGATAGAGATTCAGTGACATTTCTGGAATGAGCACTACAGAAAGTAGTTTAGGATGCCTTCTGGTACTTTCCAATAGATAGGGACAGAATGACAGCAGGCAGCAAATGAAAGCAACGCTTAGCAATTTAGTGATCCTTTTTGTGTGACATACTATCTGCTAGGCAATCACTTTGCCTTTCTTGAAACCAAGATAACTTGCTTTTATTTTAGCTAATTTTTATCATTAGCACAACTGCACATACAGAACTGTCAGTTAAATTAACTTTTGGCTGAAATCATGTGTACTTTCTTAGCTTATTCCTCTTAAGCACTTTCAGAAATTCCATCTTTCCTTGAAGGAACACAGAAACAAAAGTTAGAAATGAAACTTTGAAACTTTTCTCTGTGGGACAATGGTCCTGTACCCCATAAAGATTTGTCACTTGTATTGGTTTAATAAAACTCTGATTGGCCAGTAGCCAGGCATGAAGTATAGGTGGGGCAACAGAAGTAGGAGAATTCTGGGAATAGGAAAGGATCAGTCTGCAGTTGTTGCCCAAATGCAGAGGAAGCAAGATGAGCCTGCCTCAATGATAAAAGTTACCAAGCACACATGGCTAACTCAGACAAGAATTATAGGTTAATTTAAGATGTAAAAGTTAGCAAGAAATATGTATAAGCTATTGGCTAAGCAGTGCTGTAATTAATATAGTTTCTGTGTAATTATTTTGGGTCTGGGTGACCAAGAAATGAATGAGCAGCCTCCATCAACATTTCTCCTTCCCCATCTCATTGTTTTTCACAAAAACAAAGGCTCAGTTCTTGATCATTGGTCACCTCATTCTATTAATTATAGGTGTAGTTTTTCCTGTGTCCCAGCAATTGCTCCCAAATAACCATTCATAGATTTACTATTAATAATAAATACTTGGTCAATAGCTCATGCTGGTTATTAGCTAACTCTTATGTTTTAAATTAGCTCATATTTCTTATCTACCCTCTGCCATGTGGCTGTATCTTCTTCCAACATGGTAAGTTTTTCTTGATTTTCTCTGCATCTCTCAAGACTCTTGCGACTCCACCCTTCTTCCTTCCAATGTCCTCTGTCTGGCTGTCCTACCTTTACTTCCTGCCTAGCTACCAGCAAGTCAGCTCTTGTATTAAATCAATCAGAATGCAACTTATCAAATACATATCTTCACAGTGTACCAAAGATTATTCTATAACAATTAGTTATTTTTAGTTCCCAAGTCAATTTATCCAACTAATGTCTTCCCATACATTAGATTTCTTCATTCAAGCCTCTAAAGTACAGCCATCTACCTAAATTGTATATTTGCATTGTCAAATAAAGAAGGACCATAATCCTTCTCAGGAGAGAAGACCATTTTCAATGTTCCCTAACTTTAAAAAGCATTGAATCATTGTTTATCTTATCATTTGATTGTATGCATGAATGTTTTCCTTCTCTATTTCTCAATGACAGCAGCATGAAGCTCTCCTCACACTCTTTGACATTCTAATATTAATCTATTATCCCAATAGGACACCATCACTCAACAAAAAGCAGTTACCTAGAGGTTACTACAACATCTGAGGAACTTATCATCACAAGCCACACTAAAACATTAACTCTTTCTCAGATATTCAGTTTTGTGACCTGTAAATCCCTCCAGTTCACTACTATTGATCATCTAAAAAGGAAAGCCCAGATGTCATGGGGTGGTGATTGAAGCCCTATGATGTGCCCCATCAAACCTCTACAGTCTTATCTGCAATCTCATCCTCTAAATTTGGGGTCCAGAATTCAGCTGTGCTCACAGTTCCCTGCACCAATAGTGATTTCTTATCCCTTTGGTTATTTTCTTCCCCTGGGATATTAGCTCTTCCTCTGTTTGAGTCTCCTTTTCAACTCATGTAGAGGTCATTTCTATTTTAGAACACTGTGACATTTCTCTTTTACCCCAAGAAAGATGCTACACTACCTGTTTACACAGAAACAGTGCATACTGAGATAGAGACTTTTATATAGCCCATTGTCCTTTGCTTTCATCTCCTTAAGAGCAGGCAGTTGTCTTGTTAACTATCATTTATCACTGAGTCCTATGTATATACTGTAACACTGGAATGACAGAAAGTTAGTCATCAATAAATTAACAAAAACAGATTAAGTCACTTATGACAATAAGTGACAGTTAGTGTCTCTATGACTATAGAAACAGTGGATAAAAGCATCTAGGATCTTAATATTAAGTCTGCTGCTGTTACATTAAGAAGGTCTTCAGCAAAGACTTTGGTTGGAGACAAAGATATGCTATATCTTTTGAGTGAGTATTTGGTGGACAGTGTCATTTCCTAACTGAATGATATTGACATGATAACAAGAATTACATACCTACTTTTTATCTTTCAGCATTTGGTTGATGAGTGAATTCAAGCATTTTCTTAATATAAATGGAAATCCAATTATCAATTTTCTAACAACAACAAAAATGCTGATATGCACGGAAATGATAAAAATGCCTTTTCAAAACCACACACAATTCAACCCTGAAAATGAGAAGTGGTCTTTAGAGCTAAGGTTGCTAAGAAAAGGTTAGTTTTATAAATTTGTTAGGCTTCATGATAAAGTAAATATATATTTTCCCTTACTCCTATTATAATACACACTCAGTACTATTAGAAGTTTTATGTAAGAATTAAAAGATTGCTTTATTAAACTTCTTAGAAGCCACTGTATATGATTCTTAACCTTTCTACTTTACCTCTGAAAAGATATAATCCATACTACTCTGGAGCCATTTAATTTTCTTCCCATCCATTTCAAAGATATCTGTCTTCTTTTGTGTAGATATTCCTCATTTTATGACTGCATGGTGGAGTTTGAAGTATGCTGGAGATTTCACTCACTATGGAGCCCACCCCATTTATACCAGAAGCAAAGCATGGTTTTAAAATGTCAAGTGCCCCACAATATCTGCTTCCAATTTACTAAGGAAAAGAGAGGAGAGATATAAAAAAATGCTACAGATATAGATATTGTGTATATGTCAAAAAGGTAAAGAAAAAAGAGATTGACTTTTCTGAAACCTGAATTGCTGAAAGAAAGGACTGTATCATGGTAGTCCATAGATCATTTCATTCTCAGTCTCAAGTTCATGGCATGGAAAAGAAAGCAATGACTGGATTCATGAACTTATAAACTATAATGCCTGGAATTTTACTTTAAAACTTTTAATTTTGTATCTTAGAAATAATTCTACATGTGCCAATATCTTCTTAGAGTCATTTACTTAACATTTTAAGTCATAAATATGATTATAAGGTAAGTAGATACATGGGATCCCTATGAATCACCATTTAGTTGTAATTCATAATTTAATGATTACCCCAGTTACATTCTAATTGATGAAACTGTTTACACCTGAAAGGGCCACTAGCTGTGACAGCTAATAGACCACAGAACCAAAGTATAACAGCAACCAAAATTTATGCATTAATCTATTGTTAAAAGGACCTGGTATGACTATCTTTTCAGTTGATTCTGGACACTTCCCATAAATTTTATTTGCATTATATTACAAGAAAGATGAGAAAGAACATAATTGTAAGGGCTGAAAAGACGAGTCAGCTGTTAGGAGCACTTGCTCTCTCACTCTATCTATCTATTTACCTCACGATACACACACACACACATACATAAATAAACATAATTTTAATAAGAACAGTTGGTTCTTTAATTTAATTAACAACTTTAATTCCAGCAGTGGGAAGCAGAGGAAGGCAGATTTCTGTGAGTTTGAGGCCAGCCTGGTCTACAAGAGCTAATTCTAGGACAGGCTCCAAAGCTACAGAGAAATACTATCTTTAAAAACCTAAATTAATTAATTAATTAATTAATAAGTAAAAAATGGTTATCAAGAGTTAGTCATAGAAAAGAATATGAGTTTGTAAATCCATATTTTAAAAAATTCTACTAATAAAAATCAAGATATGAAAGTAGCAGATTGATAACTCTTTAATAATAACATGGTTTTGCAATAGTGTTGAAAATAATAATACTAATAAAATCAAAAGAAACTTACCAATTTTTCACATTTCTATTAACATGTTTAATGCTTACAATTTCGTATCAGTGTTTATTACAACACTTCCACAATGTCTGTGGGACCAATCTTGCTATCTATCAAGAGAGAAATGAAAAAAATAGGCTCATGTTCACAATGGATATGTTTTAGGTAATAATAAAGAATGAGATCACATTATTTGCAGGAGAATGAACACAACTGAAGAAATCATATTAATTGTATCAGAAAGACAAATATCATGCATTTTCATTAGTTTGAAAGTATTAAATTTTATATAGATGCATAAAGTCATACATGTACAGAAAGTATCTGTTTAAAACCAAAACTCTCTAACCCCAGTAGCACAGACACTGAGAGCAACAATAAACAAATGGGACCTCCTGAAACTATGAAGCTTCTGTAAAGCAAAGGACATAGTCAATAAGACAAAAAGGCAGCCTACTTAATGGAAAAAGATCTTCACCAACCCCACATCAGACAAAGGACTGATCTCCAAAATATATAAAGAAATCAAGAAAGTATACATCAAAATTGTAAATAACCTAATTAAAAATTGGGTACAAAACTAAACAGAGAATTCTCAACAGAAGAATTTCAAATGGCCAAATGACACTTAAGGAAATATTCAACATCCAGCATCCTTAGCCATCAGGGAAATGCAAATCAAAACAACTCTGATCTTACACCTGTCAGAATTGTTATGATCAAAAACACCTGTGATAGCTTATGCTGGCGAGGATGTGGAGTAAGGGGAACACTTATCCATTGCTGGTAGTAATGTAAACTTGTACAACCACTTTGGAAATCAACCTACTGTTGTAGGGAGGCCACTTGTTCATTTCCTGGCCACCCAGACTCCTGGGATGATAACACAGAAACTATACTATTTAAATCACTGCCTGGGCTATCACTTAAGCATATTGCTAGCTAGCTTTTACATTTAGAATTAACCCATTTTCATTTTTTTTATGTTTTGCCACAAGGTTCATGGTCTACCAGCAAGGTTCCAATTGGCAGCTTGCATCTTTCCCCTCTGGCAACTATATGGCATCTCCTTGATTCTCCCTTCTTTCTCCCAGCATTCAGTTCAGTTTTCCCCGCCAAGTGATATTCTACCGCATCACAGTCCAAAATAGCTTCTTTATTCATTAACCAATAAAAGCAATACATATACAGAAGGACTTGCCACACCATTTAATTAAAACCTTCTTTTTCATTTAGACAGAAAAGGGGCTACGATGTGGGATTCCCCTCTATATGCTGTGATTACCATTGATTAATAAAGAAACTGCTTTAGGCCTATAGCAGGACAGAACAGAGGTAGGTGGGGAAAACTAAACTGAATGCTGGGAGAAAGAAGGCAGAGTCAGTGAGAAGCCATGGAGCCTCTGCTGGAAACAGATGCTGAACAGAACCTCACCTGTAAGTCACAGCCATTTGGCAATATACAGATTAATATAAATTGGTTAGTTTAAGATGTAAGAACTAGCCAATAAGAAGCTAGAGCTAAGAGGCCAAGCAGTGATTTAATTTATACAGTTTCTGTGTGATTATTTTGGGTCCGGGAAGCTGGGAATGAATGAATAGCCTCCCTCAACAGCCTACCGCAAAAAGTCCATTTTCATGCAGGTATCTCATATTATGTAAGTATATTCATTACTCTCACCTCCCCCATTCCCATTAACCTCTTAATTCCTTTAGACAGTTCCATTCCAAGCATTACAAAATTCCTGTTTATAATCTGGAGAATGTTCTACCAACAAAGTAAGAAAGTTAGTTGAAAATGCACTTTGTAATTTTGTCATCTAAATGTCATATTTCACTAATGCTAAACATACTTTTGAAAATGAGTTGTGCCACACACTGACACAAATAACAACAGTTTCTATTCTATGTTCAAAAAAAATCAAGATACATATAGTGTTTCCTGAAGTGGATTTCATAGAAAAGAGTGTAATGGGTTTTAATATTAGCTTAGTTATATTTGTGCTCAATTATATTTATTACTTTAACTCAAGTAATAAAAAAGGAAAAAAAATATTAAAACCAACTGAGGTTTTGTAGTTTGACTAAAAGCATGCCATTATAAGTGGCTGCAGAACAAATGAGTTTCAGACTGATAGCCTGAATGTTCACATTTGTTTGGTACATTTGTCACCCAGATCTCTTAGTGAAATTTCCTTAACATACCCTGAATAAATAAAAGCGATTCAAGATGCAAGTAACTAATAAAATCTTCTGCTTGTTATTTTAAGAGGGTGTCACTAACAGAACAGAAATGTCACTTCATCAGCTCTGAAGCCTTTAACAGATCAGTAAAATAAATCAAAACTAATGCATGCAGGTATGTTTTTTCCCTCTAATGCATCCAGAGAATTAGAGTTCCATTACTCCTATGTGCTATGAGCATTCAATTGAAACAAAGAGTTTTGGGTGGGGGTTGTTTCAGGCGGTTGGGTGATTTGTTTGAAGCATAGATAAATTTTGGTGATAATACCTAAGTGTCTGTTATGTTCTTGCATTGAAATTTTCCAAATACCTGACTTTATTTTTACATACTGAGATTCACTTTAGGGATAAAAAGCTTTACAAAATATATACCTTTATTTACCTTTAGATAATTAATGGTGGTTTATAAATACTTGTTTGGGAAATGTAGTGATGGCTGAGCACTTGCAGAGGACTTTGGTTTAATTTCCTATGCCCACATTGTTACCACATGTAACTCTAGTTCCAGGGAATTCTTATACCATTTTCTGCCTTCTGTGGATATTGCATATGCAAGGTACACAGATATAAGTGTTAGAAAATACCAAAACATATACAACTAAAATAACTTGTTTTAAATTTAGATACTAAATCATTGTTTCTAATTTTCTCTAATTTCATTCTGTGTTAGGTGGGGTTTGTTGCCTGTCCTTGAATAAGCATGATGAGAGAGAAGTTGCACTGTATTTAGAAACAGCAAATAGACATGTAACTTCAGATAAAAATTCAAACTAATTTTGAAGAATATTTTTTATACATGTAATTAAGGTGTGTATGTGTGAGAGTGTGTGTACTGGAATTTTTAGGAGGAGTTAATCTGATAAATAAGCATTCTGTTTTCTGTTCACTTAATAAGTAAACAAAGATTAACTTTTATAGGACTAGGTAAACAGTTAGCAGTAAGTTAACAGTAAGCAGCCCCACAAGCAATCTAAAGCAAGGCTCTGGTAAACCTTTCTGTCCCAGGCACTTACAAATTGGTTGTGTAAGGCTTTGAGAAGAAACCGGAAGAATGCATGACTTCACAAACTTCTAGTTTTTGACATCAACACATGGGAAGTAGAAAATAAAGAAAGAGAGAAAAAAATTCTCTGGTTTCATCCCATGTGAATTCAGTCTCCCTGGAGCCAAGGTTAGACATCAATACTGAAATGAGTCTAGCCAAAATGAAACATGCCTTGGGACGTATAGGACAAAACCAAGGCTAATCATCATTAGTACAGCCACTCCAGATTTTAGACTTTTCTCCTATTTCTCCAAATAGGAGTCAAGAATGCCAGAAAATGTATAATTTCCTTATTTCTCTGTCACTGTTAACTTTGTTCAAATAATTCTGTCTTAAAGATAGTTAAGTAAATGATTAAAAGGAGAAAAAAAGAAAGATGGTAAATTGTTGAAAAAAGATGTATATTTATTAATAGGTATATAGAAAGGAAACCCTACTAACTCACCTAATATCAAATAATGAAAAACAATAAGAAGCCAAACATTACACGAATTTAGTCTTACCTGCCAAAATTAGGTTGTGTAATGTCTTAAATAGATTACAGTTCATCTTAGTGTTTGGCAGTATAAACTGGTAGCCAATTTTACAGGAAAGATAAAATGCAGAACACATGCTCCCTTTGATCCAACAGTGCTGCTTCACAAAGGACTGTCCTGAAGAAAGAGTGACATATTTACCTAAAAGATTCACTTTTACCTTGGATATAAGTTTGGAAAACTGGAAATATTTCAATGTCTCTCAACACTAGCATGATCAATTAGTTGTGATATATTGCTTCTATGAATATTATACACTCATCATAAAGAATAAGATAGATTTACATAGCAAGTCATAAATGCATTCAACCGTACTATGCAGCATACACATCAAATTGTGAAATCTATGGGTGTGTGTTTATGACTACATACATCTGCACACATATGTAAATTGTGGAAATTCTACCGGAAAGCTCCATCTAAATGATATAAAGCAATATTCCCTAGGAGGTATATATGAAGGACTATATGTAGTGACTACTCAAAAGGGGGCAGGAGCATGATATAGGATTATGTATTTACTGCTAGACAATATATTCAGTGACTTTTTGATTTTTTAATTTTTTGATATTTCAAGACAGGATTTCTCTGTGTAGACCTGGCTGTCCTGGAACTCACTCTGTAGACCTGGCTGGCCACAACACAGAAATCAACCTGCTTCTGTCTCCATAGCACTAAGATTAAGGGCATGAATTACCACCAACTGGCTTCAGAGACTTCCAGTGCACAGTGAGAACATTCACCATGCACTTTTCACAGTTTCTCTGTCTGCTGTTTTTACTGAAGTTGGGAAATTTTACAAACGACCTCCTCCATTTTTAACTATTTATACTCTCCATCCTCCTCACTTAAGGTGTGATCCGTGAATAATATTTGTACCTAGTTCTAGACCCTAGTCTTTTATTTTTAAAATGATATCATTTTGGTAAAAAATTTAGTAACAGTTTTCTGTTACATTTTTATGAATAATCAACTTTGTTTTATCCATCCCCTAGTTTCCAGTATCTTCATATTAATGGTTAGCACTGCCTACACTAAAAAGGATGTCAAACAATTATGTGGGAAAAAATTCATAGTCTGAAGCATTGTAGACCATAATGTCTATCAACCAAATGGTGCATAATTCAACAGTGGCACTTCCATTGTCATAGCTGATAGTCAGTAAAAGAAGAAAAAACATATTACACTAGCCAAGATTACTTTGCTATGTATATGTCTACATCATTTGTTGTTAATGTTCTGAAAATGATATATTTGTAAGAAACTTCAAATTGACATGAACATTGAAAAGCTTGTATTTCTAAATGATGAGCATTTGGGAAGCATTTATTGAGTGCCTTCATATAAATATGTTCTAATTATCCAGTAAAAGACCTTGAACAACTATAAATTCACAAACAGACATAGGTTAGTGATATCAAAGAGGAAATTATTATTAATTTTTCCTTTATTTTCACAATAGTCACTAAAGAATTGCAATTAACCAAGGATTAATTGCAATTCTAGGTCCTTGGAAAGAATTGGAACAAAATAGGAAAAAAAATAATTAAAATCCATTCCTTTCTTCAGCTCATATTGTCTTGTTGATGGCAACTAAACAAATGCATAACAAAATCATAAAACTTAATTATATACATATACGAAACTCAGAAAATGCAAAATGATTGATATTATTCACAACATAATAATCAGTACAACAAAAGACAATAGCTATATGATCAGTTTTGGGAACACAGGCTAAGGGGGCTGTTCTGGACAGGGGCTGAAGTTTTAGAATGTGAGGGTCACATTCAGTGAGGTAGTGCACTTAGGAAATGCCTGGAGGATCTGTAGGACATAGCTGGATGGCTGTCTTGAAAAGATAGTTGAGGATGCAAGAGTTGATCGAACTGTACCCAAAGCTAATGTTGCTCTTCAAGGTTTTAATTGTGAAGATTTATACTATAACCTACAGAGGGTAATTAGTGGTTATGAAAAGTGACATGGGCAGGCAAAAAGGTAAGGTTCACATAGGGAGAATACTGCAAGTCATTCTAAGAACATATAGATTTCCTATGATGGAGATATGTTTGAGAAGAAGACATGGTTTGAGCATATCTACCAAGTTCATGTGCTGGCAGTTGACTCCCCAAAGGGACAATGTTGAGACTGGGGTCTTTAAAAAATGATACCTAGTGAAAGGCAAGCACTCTTCCCTTGTAAGTGGATTCAGACTAGTCAGACTAGTCTCAAAAAGTTTCGTTAGACTTGCAGAAGGATGTTAATTCTTCTATAGGTCTTCAAATGGGTCTATGAATGCCGGTGTTTTGCCTATATATGTGTCTTTAAACTATTTGTGAGTCTGATAACCGTGGAGGCTAAAAAGTATATCTCACCTTCTGGAAGTAAACTAACAGTTGCTTATCATGATGTAGGTTCTAGGAACCAAGCCTGGGTTTCTTAAAAGAGCAATCAGTGTTATTAACTGCTGAGCCATCTCTCCAAACCACTTTATAGCATAAGGCTACCTCATGCCTTGATCACTTCTGTGTACAGGTACAGCTAATTCCCTTTCTGCTTCATCACTATTGATGCCACAGTGAATCCTGTATTCACTTACAGGATTCTGGCACTATTCTAGTCTCACAGCAACACAAAGTAGAATACAACAGAAGGGAACTGTATTATCCAAAGAGCTTTTAAAGGAAATGTTGTGAATACTGTAATAACAACCTACCACAGGAACTAACAGTAAAGCTGTGAAGGTCATGAAGTTTTTAGAATGCTCCAAAAGAAGGGTAGCTATGGGTAGGTGATAGTGGAAGTAAAAGTATTAAGAAGGGATTCATATTCTGAAAATTTTTTGAAAACAGACATCCTAATGATTAAACACAGTAGAAGGAAAGTATCTAAGGCCCCATTAACCAAAGTATGTGGGAGATAAAGTATCAAGATATAAACCAAGGCATTCAAATGGAAAGATGGGATTGCCTTGTCTGTTTTCAAGGAAAACTACAGGTGTATCTGGTGAAAGAGAGTGCATCAAGAGTTCATTCTGGATTACTGAGTTTGTCCCACTTCACTGATGACAGTCAAAGAAGAAAGATCCTGAGATGGAAATCTAAAATTCAAATTCAGTTGAGAAAACCTGCATGGCAAAAATCAACATTAAACTATATGACAATCCAGAAACTTAAATAAAACAATCGAGAAAATAAGTTAACACCCTTTTAGTTATAGAATAAATGATAATCCTGCCTAAATTCTTATCTTTTTTCTATAATATGTAGTAGAATGAGAAAGAACAGATGAATAAAGATAGAAGAAAATCAAAGGGGACTCTGGGAAAAGGTGACAAATTGTTTTATAGCCTCTCAGATGAATATAAGTAAGGGGACAAAGTTACTGTTGTTTGTACCCAGAGGGCAGCTATGGGTGCTTAACAAGAGCAATTGAAGTGATGGGTCAAGGCCCACATCTGGTTATGCTGAACCTGGAAGATGGAAGCATCTTCAGAGCCTGCAACAGTCATTCCACATCATCAGTGCTGATGAGTCTCCATCTTCAGAGCATGGCTTTTGTGTTCCAAAATAATGGAAGTCTTTTAGAGCCAAAGCTAGAGAATTAAGTAAGTGATCAAGCTATGTAATTCTATTTAGGGTTGAAATGAGGTGTGATTACAAAGTAATGAGACTTATTTCCTTGAATGACTCATAAGCTGGCTCTGAAGAAAATTTCAGAGAAAGAGTTACTCAATCTGGAAGGAAGGTCAATTTCATCAAGAAGCCATTGTGGAAAGAATGAGTTTTAAATTGGGTTTATAGGGGACAGAATAATGGGTTCACAGTCATGAAGAATGACCTCAACATGTAAGAATCATGTGTCTGGATTTTTTACCTTAAAGTTTTGATATTACTTGCATGTATCACCATGTATACTTAAAATAAATGTGTAGGAGCCAGGGATGTGGTTCAGCATGTAAGGCAATTTCTGGGCAAGTACAAGGACCCGAATTTGAATCCCCAGAACCCAAACAAAGCCAACCACAAAAGAATATGTCTGCAAACCAAGTACTCCTTAGACATTATAAAAATGTAAAAACAAGAGAACTCTCCATGGAAGTTTTTGGATCAGCTAGTCTGCTATAGCCAGAAGTAACCAGCAGACCCTTCCTATCTCTAAGAAGATGAAAAGCATGAATGGAGAATGGATGTTGACCTCTGACTGCAACTCACATGCCTTGGCACATGCATTCTTGCACTCTCACACATAAACACAGACATGGCCATGCACATTATGCATGCACATGTACACATGTCAATCAGCTCATGTATAGTGTTGGTAGCACAGAACTCTGTGTTGCAAAGAATGAGGAACATCTTTCCAGTTTGAAAAGCCCACTCAGAATCAAAATGAAAAGAAAAAAGCACCAGATAAAACTTATTTAAGCTTTGTTAGTGAGACTTCCCACACATAGTGGCTGATTTAGACCTTAAAGTATCCAGCACAGGCATGAAAGAACACTGAGAGAACCCTGTGTTGGTGCAGTCCCCCAGAAGAGACCTCAATGAGAAGGATAAGGATACAGAGAGAAGCCTTGATCTTAACTAGAATTTCAGCGATGCTGCCCCAGAAGAAAATCAGAACTGAAAAGATTTCCCAAAGGACTAGAACTGTGTCAAACATCAAATATGAGAAAGGAAATCAATACAGATATGGAATGATGTTCTCAATATGGGGAATGGAAGATTATGTATGTTTACAGTAGATTCCTAAATAGGAAACAGGTTTGTTTTTCATCAAAATCATTCTTTTATGGATGTTAAGAAATATTTTATAATGTGAATTTCCAAGTATAATGGGACCAATAACGATTTCCATAAGAATAAGACTGGATATTATGTAGCTTGAGATTTTATTTTCTAGTAATTAAGAAAAGAGTTTGTCCCTTCCCTTTCTATGTATATTAAAATAATTTTCAATTTACAAAATCTTATTAGTATTGACATTTTTGGTAAGACATTTTATAAATGCAATGTATTTTATATGGAAATACTTGAAGATTTGTACCCCAAAGCCACATTTCAGATTTCATGTGTGGCTGTTGAAAATCAATTTTCCCTCTCCTCTCAGTATGCAATGCAGTTTTTGTTTTCCAAGGGGAAACACCTGCAATCAATTGATGAACTGCGGTTTGTAGATCCAATTGTCAGTGGGGCATTTTAGTGGCAAAAATCTCATTACAATGACAAGAAAGTGTCTGAAAATGCATCAGCACAGTGCAAAGTCTGATGACAGGGATGATGATCTTCTTAGAGTCCAGGCTGACATTTAGAACCAGACGTTTTAACCCTTATCAAATAAGTACTGCGATGTGATAGAACAGTCATGCTCAGAACACAAGCTGTTTTTCTTGATTCTAAGCTCATGATCATTTTCCAATTTCCCCTCCAAATAAGAGCAGAAAACTTCACAGGATACTACAGAGGGCCGTGGGCCTGAGAGCCTGCTCAGCAGAGTTATTCTTTTCAGTGATTTTCTGCATCGCACCACAATTTTTTTTAAGAGATAGGAGAAAGTTTTCATTTTACGATGTTATAGTAGATTCTAAAATTGAAAAGATGGAGTTGCTCCAAAACTCTATAGTGAAGTTTTATATTAAATATCCCTGATTGCAGCATCTGAACCCCACTTTTGTACACAATTTTGACGAACTAAGGGTTATCTGTACTTCCATGATCTTCAAATGAGAATGTAGAGTCAAGAGGCTACACAGCCACTACAGGGGCTTACCATCTTTGTGACAGTGGTGGCTTCAACCTGACTCTTGTTTCTTTACATGACACGGGCTCTGAATGAAACACCTAAGTAGGTTGCCAGATCCAGTGGCAAGGGTAAAGAGTCTATCAATGAGCTCATCTTTTAGTGAAGTTCAAAGGATTCCTTTTGACAAAGAGGAACTACAAAGGAGCACCACTTTTGTAATTTCTTGATTATTGGTATTGATAATTGGCAAGACAATTAGAGCAGTATCTCCTGCCTTCAGGGAACCTGAAGTCTAGAGTAGGAGCTGTGAGAATAAATGAGTTCAAGATAGCAGGCAGAGGTAATATTACACCGGAAGGATGCAGAGCTAGAAGAGAATGGAAAATCCTGACAATCTGAGTTTAATGCTTAGAAGTCATGTTAAAAATTGTGGTTGCATGCATCTGTAATCCTTACAGAATTCCAACAGTGATATTGAAGGCTGATACAAAGAATAAAGTTTATAGCAATCATAAATAAGGGTCCATACTTTAACAAGATGTTCCCAAAATTGTTTTTTGAACTCAACAGGAATGTTGGGATATGCAGATGCCTGACACACACACATACACACATACACACACCCCACTCTAAAATGTGATTTCTGAATTATTAACACAATTGTCTGAGATCCAGAGGCCCCAAAAGAGAAATTGCATGCAAACCTGTGTCAGTAAGGCATAGGTCATTTGTTGACCTGAATTAATAGTTCTTCACTGACAGTCTATCAGCTAAGGAAAAGGGATACGTTGGTGCTGTGTGATTCAGAGTCTAAGACGTAATCCAGACACAAAGGAAATAAGCGCAGAGCTACCATGAAGGAAACTGAAACAGCAATAATAACTCCATTGGATATATCCAGAATCTTAATGGTAAGGAATTAATCACTTGTCCTAATGTTTTTTTTTTTAATCTAAGAAACAGATGTCAGAAGCACTGTTCACTTCAGAGCAAGTAGTGAGCAGATTCAGGATCACATTGATAAGGTTTTATAATTTCTGGAATAGAGCAGTATCTCCAACGTTTGAATCTAATTGTTTGATATTTTGAATATAAATGTGTTAAAATAATGGCTTGTATTTTTTAAAAAATCACTTGTGACAAAATAAATGACCTTGAAAGTCAGTGAAGATGAACCTGGAGGACATTGTGTCGTGTAAAATAATCCAGGCACAGAAAGAAACCACCACATCATCTCACCTAAACATGGACTTAAAAGGGGTCAAAATTCATAGGACGCAAGAATACAATAGAGAATTTCAGAAGATTAAGAGGGGAAGAAACAGAGGAGTGACAGATAAAGATATGTTTCAATTACAGTCTATATTACAACATAATATGCACATGAAATGTATGCATATATATTTGTAAGGTAAGTATATACTTTGTATAGATACATAAAGCCCACAAGGGCATATATAGAAAAATTTGTCTCTATGTGTAACATAGTGCAACACTAAGTAAATATTATTAGACTTCCTAAATTATGGAGGTTTCTGGTGTACGAAGAAATTAAACCCTTCTGAATTATTTTCTTCTACTTCTGAAAATCTCAGGTCTCAAGCTAGTAACTCTGTGTCACTGATTCTGTTCTATGTCACTGTGAATGCATTGGACAGTGATCATGTGTTTATCTGCTGCCCTAACTAACCAGTGATACTAGGTAGGTAGAGGTGGCATTCTGTTTCTTTCACACCTCTCTTGGGGATGATGACTCAGGAGATATAAGATAAGGTTAATTTACTAAAGCTAATTATAAGCTTAAAATGTGAACCATGATGCTTATTCACACAAATGTAGTTTTAACATTTCACTTGCAAGTTACCTAATTAAGCAAGACTTTCATGAATAAAGCTTAAAATCCCTGGAACCCTTATTTTATTATTTTATTCTTTCACTAGCACCAGCTCAACTGGTCAAGTTTAAGGATCCATCTGGCATGATAAGGTGACAGGAGACCATTCTGGTAATTTTCAAAAGTTTGTGTGCTGCTCAGTCACATACTGCAGCTTCACACCATTTGATTTCATCTGTATCCTGTATCTCTATAAAATAGCTCTGAAAATGTTAAATGAACTTGTGATAGCTGTGGAGCATACACAAACAGCTTATATCTGGTCTGGGATAGGGAATCAGAAGAGATAAGGTGGTTAATGAGATGGCAGCAAGGAAGGCTCTCTCCCAAATGGGAGGCTTATGTGAAACAATCCGCTTTTACACCTCTCCATTTTTGCTTGTGTTTTATGAGAGGTTAGAAGGAAAGGGCTTTTGTAAGTGAGGTTCCTCCCTTGTGCTTTGGATTACTTTATGACTTTGTCCTCTAGCCAAGTGCCCTTGGAAGGGATAAGATCAATAGTATCCTAGTCAGAAGGTCTATGTTCATAGCTCAGTTTTGTAAACCTAAGCAAATCCATGACATCTCAGAACCCCACTGTCTTGGTCTGAACAATGAGATGATGATCCACCTTTCTGACCTCTGTCTGTGTGTTACCCAAGTCCTATCTTAGCACCTCACTTAGTTTATAATTTGAATCACCACTAGTACAAATGAATACATGTAGATAATATTTAGTCATGCACACACACAGTGTGTGTGTGATAAAGAAAGTGATGAGGAAGGGAGGGAGCAAGGGGAGAGACGTATGTTCAGCACAAATAAAATAGACACTTTTAGAAGCTGACATACAAATGAAAGAGGCTCAAATCTGTTTCCTTCCATTATCTCTTCTATTTCCTGGACACATACCTACCTCACTGGAAACAGAGCTCTGAATGTAATAGATATTTTTCTAAAAGCAGGTTGTTTTCTACATTCTTGATACCCAATGTGAAGTTGATGAAGCAAAATCACCCACATCACTAGGGTCTATTAAAAATGCAAAGTCAGTATCAGATACCACTGCCTACCTCCGAATAAGACTAATAAGACTAGGTGACTAATGGGTCTAGATATAGAATCTCTTCCAATATGCTTCTTCACTCAGCCTAAAGAATGCTCACCCTCAGGATTTAGTAGCATAGAATATTAGCTGTTACCTGGCATTTTTCTCAACCCCCTGTTATCCTCACAGATTTGGATGCAGCTACTCTGCTGGTCCCGGACACTTTTTCGGGCCCCTAAGATACTGAAAACTCAGAGATGTCCAACTGATATCAAAGAGATATTCTTGATAATGTCTGTCAGTTTTCATTAAGCTCAGCAGTATTTATTGCAATAAAATTCAAGGGAAACTATTGTCAAAATAAATGAGACAATGTGTTTGGAGAGACATTTACTTATTCATTTATTCCAGAAACATTCCTTAGGCAACCAGCAGATGTTGGAAGAAGTCCCAGGTAAAACTATGAAGAAAGCTGAGGCACAGCCCTGCCTTCAGGACCTCAGAAAATCAAGGGATCCTGATTTTCATCTTCTTTCCCTAGCTACCCCTGGTCACTTTGTCCAAAGAATTTCTGAGAGTAAAGAACATTCCCTGGAAACTCAGGTGTTTACTCTCGGGTAGCTGTTGTCCAGAGAAGACATTTGGGGATTTCCTGAAGACCTTTGCATAGTTCACTCTGCCATAAAGCATCTCTTCATTCACCTGCCCATGGGCTTATGGTCTTTGTTCTAAGCTGAGTTATTTCCAGCTGTAAAACAAATGGAAACTTATTTACATTTTCAGTAGGGAATCCAATAAATATACTCAAAAGACGGATGAATAATATTTTAAAACACTGTAGCAGAGACAATGTGAGCTATACAAAGTGCTACCCTTGATACACCTTTAACATGCACACCACAAATAAATTAAATCACTTATTTTAACATCATATATTCAGAATATCTTATTTACTATTATTGTGGTATGGAAATTCAGAGCACCTCATATCATGACCAACTTAAATAAAAAGCATAAGTTTAGAAATTATGTTCTAAAAAGCAGGCAACATCATATTTGGTACACCATCTGTCTTATTAGGAAAATTAATCTCTAAGTAGATACATCTCATTAATTCCAACAGTTCAGAGCAATAGACACACATTATCAGATGCCCTGAATCAGACAACAAGTAATCTTGATACCCTGGTTACAAACAGGAGTGAAACATACGGGAAAGAGTGCTCTCTTCTCTGTCCTTGCCCCTCTTCCAGGACTCACTGTGACCATTGGGTTGTTCTGTCATTAGCTTATG